>VMDR010006642.1:0-44451 GCA_007922815.1 Macrotus californicus
AGGGGGGGCGAAAGATGGGACAACTGTAATAGCATAATCAATAAAATATTTTTTTAATTAAAAAAAAAGAATCTGTATAAAATAGATACTGCTTCAGACCTGCAATAAATCCATACACAGCACTTCTGAACACTGACTCTGAAGACAGAATACCCTGGGAGGGAACGACAATGCCCTTCCCTTTATCACAGCTCTAGTTTGAAGACATGTCAAGGAACAAAAACGTACAATTCCTGGGCGACTTTGCTCCACGCAAGCTGCAGAATGCCAGCCAGGTCGTACTGTTATTGTTAGACCACAGAGATAAGGCCACCCCAAGTGGCCCAGTGAGCACTGTCACAGCCGCTTCTTTGCTCTTTGACGTCTTTCAAAGTGACACATAGAGACAAGGCTGCTTTCATCAGCCTCGCATGCAGGGTCTGTTGAGCCCACGGAGGAAAATGCTTGTGACACACAGCTGACAGAAAACCAAGCAAGCTCCGCCCGGCGGGGCTGAGGCTCACAGGATGTCCCTGCGTCAATCAAGAGCCGCAGCTGTGACAGAGAAAAGCCTCCAGCACAAATATATTGGGGGCTGGGGGTGGGGGTGGGGTGGAGGAGAGACTCTTTGTGTTTCTGTTTATCAGTTAGGCAATTTGTCAGTGGCCCTGTAGCTAGGCGATCCAGAATTCACCTTCCTCATCATCACCATCAGTATCATATCTGTTTTTTTCTCTTCTACAAAGCACCATCCACTCCAATTCACTTGAGTCTATTAATAGATTAGCAGAGGAAAAAAAAATTGAGCCTCTGTCTCTACATCACCAGAAACCCATGCGACAGAGATGTAAATTATTTTACCTGGCCCACAACAGGCATTTTATGTACCACCCATAAATTACATCCTTTAATGTTTAGGAAACCCTTCATGTGTTTTGCCCATTTCACAGATGAGAAAACTGAGGCTCACACAAGTGAAGGCACTTGACCCGGAGCATAGCGCTGGGGAAGGAGCTGAGACGCAAACCACACCGGTGACTGAGGTTTCCATCAGGTCAACACGACAGCAAGGGCAAGTATTTCCTTCCCGTCACCTAGACCCGGAATGAACTCTGGAATGAGACGTGTCAAAGGGAGTTCTGTTTGCCCTGCCTCCTGTTGTGTTAAAGTACGTGGAGGCTTTGGGTTCACTGAGAGTCCTCCCCAAGCGTGCTGTTACAGCTAGCCGGCCGACTCCGACAGATAGCACAGACACGATTTAATTTTACCATAGAGGAATACAGCCCTCTCATGTGTTTCAGAGCTAGAGAAAAATAATAAAGGCATTTATACCTCATTTGCTTGTAAGTGAATAGTAAGTATTTCTTTAAAAAGGTCATTACCTCTCCTATCAGTATCGATATGCCATGCGAAGTTCCTCTAAAACCGAATGGGATAAAAATGTAAATTGTTGATGATATGCAGGGAATTATTTGGGAAAAGTGAACAACTGAAATCACCAATAAGTGGAGGCTGTGCTAACTTTCTTTCTGTGCATATCTGAACGAAACAATATGTGGATTTTTGGAAAAGTGGCCATGATATAAACGCACAGTTAGAGCTGAACTACTATGATTTTCTCCCACATTCCTGAACCCCCCGAATTCAGAAAGTCTCAGAACCCAGTAAGAATACTGCTTTACACTGTTCCTTTAGGACACCGTGTTTGATCTGGGACTCTCTGATCAAGTTAAAAACTAAACTTTAGGTTTGTTTTCCCTCTTACCTAGTTATTCCAATTAGTCCTCTCATTGTTCTCCCGTCTACCAATCTTGCCTTCACTCTGAAGCGCATGCGCACTTCCCTGTGGGAGTCCAGGCTTGACCACACCAATTTCCCAGCTGCAGCCTCTGACCCTCTAGCCTGTGGTTTAATTTCTCCCCTTGAACTGGCCTCGTGAACTCCTTCACTGTTCAAATGGCCCTTAGACTCTCTCTCCTCACCTGGCACACACAGTTACTATCCATTGGATAAGAAAAGGGAGTGACAGATCACTCAATATCCCATCAGCAAAGTGAATCACAAGTTACTTTTGGACAACCAGAATCAGCCCAGTCTCTAACTCTGAAATCTGACTCTGCACATAGAACATCAACGCGTCTCAGCTATTCCTTCTGCCTCGGGGTCATCAAGTGTGTCCAAAACAGGGGAGAGAGTATATGTGCTGAGTGCTACAAACAGAAAATGTGCATTGATAAAAAAAATCCCTTATAAATAAAACATTTCTATTGATTTCAACCACAGCTAATTGGAGAAAATGATTATTTACCTGCTCACTCATTCCCCATGGATATCTGGGGCAAAATCTTTTTAAAATACCTTACTAATAGTGGCTTATAAGAGTTTTGTAAAATATTGTAAAATGCAATAGAATTTCCAATCTTTGTCTTTGAATCATACATATCAGCTTCCAGTATTTTTAAATAGTGCATTCTCAGAATTTACTTATCAACGTATATGTCAAATTTGGAAAGATTTGCTGAATCACAGCATAGACACGTATTTGCCTATGATGATTAAAATTGAGTTCCGTCTGAAAAACAGGATGATTGATTACATAACATTTCTGAGACCTTTGGGTCAATTTTACAATGATGGCTTTGCAAATTCTCAAATGCCACAGTTGAACCAAAGCATAATTTACTTGGTATTCATCTGAAATTTTTCAATCATTAAATATTTTACTCTGGAGATTACAGTAATCCCATCACTAGTTACTCATCTGGGGAAGTGAGCTGAAGAACCAGTCTTTGAAATCAGGGAGATAGAAATATATATATATATATATATATATATATATATATATATATATATATATATATAAATATAAATCATTTGACCTGTGGTCCTTCCAAATATGTGTAACTATAACCTCTGTTACAGTATTATTTTATTCTAAAGACAAATATTAAAGCCATTATCAAGTCTTAGACCAACTAATGGATTGACAAAAAAATGTATGAACATATTATGAAAAGGATTTGTTTTAAAACATATTTATCTCACTTTTGGGCCAAATCCAATAGGGCAAAATACAATTTTAAACTAAAAAGAAAACAATAAGTTTTTAAATTTACATCATGCTCTCAAACAATATAAAAATGGACAAGTCAATAGTGGACAGATGTTGAGATGATGCCTAACAGGCAATGAATAGTTTCTTTGTTTGTGATGAAGTAATGTTTTTGTGAAACTTCTGTAGACTATCATCACTAAATGCTGGCTGGTTTTCATTTTCAAATTATTGTAAAATGGCTTGAATAAAGAAGTCATTCTAAGTGAATGTCAAACTTTCTATAGAACTGGACATTTCTTGAAAAATGAGATCTGGTTTGGGTCATTTACAATCTTTATTAGTTGTTAAGAATGCACCTTTTGCTTCCTTCTAAACTTTGCCAACTTTGACAATTTCAGAAGGATTCAAAAACATCTTCAAATTAGAGTAGAATCATATTTTTAACATTACGATACCAAAGAGGGCTAATTATGGATTATGAATTAAAACCACATTCCTCAAGGGCCTGTTACGTGCACAGCACTCTGCTGGGGACAGGGCAGCACCGAAATGATTTATTTTTCTCACACCGCCGCTGCATCCATAGAATTTAAGGTAGTTGTGCTGCCTGTATAGCTGGTGCCAGCTTCTTTCACTCCAATGCCAAGGTTTCGGTGGGTTGGAGCAACACGGGAAAGCCCCAGTTCCACTGCACAGGAGGACAAGCGATACCAACTAAAGATGGAAAGGAGAAGACGGGCCACACGCACAGAGGCAGCTGAGTCCATCTCCAGTGACGCCTCCAGGCAAGCGTTCTGAAGAACCACTCTCGAAATCAGGGACCTTGCAAAACCCCGCTTTAAAAATATTCTGACTGCAATGTGCACACATGGAGTATTTGCAAATACTGATGGATAGGCTTAAAAGTAACAATTGAAAAAGAACTCTTTATTCAAGAGGAGCGGTCAAGCATAGCAGATCTATTTCCCAAATCTGTTGGCACCCTGCACGCTGGTACCTTTTCAAACAAAACACTTAGTGATTACCTATTCTGTTCAAACTCTTTTTAGTCATGCAAAATGAATTATTATACTGAAAATAAATGTTCAGTGGAAGAAAACACTTGAAACAGTCCAACTTGGAACTACTTTGGTTGAAACAGAGAAGAGGGAGAGAAGACAGTGTCCCCTGGTCCTGAGGCCTATTCAGCTCTAGTTTGGAAATCACTGCATTGGGTGATCAAAATTGTTTCCAGAATATTCTAATTGCCCATCAGGCAATCAGTGATACTTATGCTACGGTCAAGTACATCAATTCAATGTGTGGGAGTGTTCATAACTACTACTGTATGTGTTATACAGGTGATGAAAATTACAGTAACAACTATTTGCAACAATCTAAATTCCATTATGAAAGAAAAGTGCTTGTTGGAGGGAAAAAAAGTTATATTATAATAAAGCTAAAAGCTTAATATATCAACTGTTTGTTGAAATTTCAATATAAAATGCTTCAATAAGAAGGACTTTTCTTTCTGAATTGATTTGAATTCCTGCACTAAATCTTGTTTCTAAAATGAAGAACCCCTCAAAAACAAATTTATCCTGAGTGGAGAAGAATCTAGAATTCTGTGGGAAGAAGGGGAATTGTGAAGAATTCTGAAGACACTACCTTGCTCATCATGAAGACCAGCTCACGGGAGGAAGAACCGGGAGTACCAAAGCTGGTCTTGGGTCATGACCAGGAGGATCGGGATGTTCACGGACAAGTTCTGAAAAACTAGCAAATTCTGCCCCCCAGCTGGGGATGCGTTTTCCCCCTGACTTCATAGGCAGCTCAGTTCCATGTGCTAGCACAGTCCCGTTACCACCTGAAACAGCTCAGCTGTGGTGTGAAAGCAAAGCTCTCGGACATACAATGAAACTGAACTCCTTCTGATAAAAAAGATCCACAGGATTAGACAGACTAGTACAAATAATGTGAGTAGACAAAAACAGTTTCTTAATGCGAGAGCAAAGGAAAACAAAGAAAGTGCATCCCATTATTCCCAGTTTCTCTAAAATCTGAGCATCTGTTTTGCTCATGTACTTGCATCTCACTCACACTGTTGGAACTGGAAATTGTAAAAGTAAATGCTAAAAAAGCACATCGACCAAAATCAACATGAAACTGAAATTTATAAAACATTTTAAAGTAGCTACTGTATCAGCAGTGTTTCTTGTGTTCCATCTGTACATTTGAATTCCAAATTGGCGGTACCAAGCTTATATTCCTAAAATATTTAATCCTAAAATCGCCCATGATTCTTTGACCTTGAGTATAAGTTCATTAAATAAAGATGGAGTCAAAGAGAACTTTGGAAACAAGGTGTGCTCCAATCTGACCGAGTCCAATCTAAACAAGTCCACGAAGAGCTGGCTCTGTTGGCTCCTGAAGGATTCAGGGCCTGGAGTCAGCAATCTCCTAGTGAGAAACCTCAGTCACTGTCCTCATGCTTCAAATCTGACACTAATAACAATTTAAGGGTCCTTTCATGCTAACTTGTCAGAATAGGAAATGGGGTGAACCAGCCTGCCTGAAGGGGCAGGCATTCTCCTTCAAACTTAACAGCCTTTTGACCAGGATGGATAAATAGAGCCCCGCAATACATCTGCTCCCTGTCTGCCCCTGGTAACAGTGAGTGGCTCACCGCAGTGCACCGGGGAGAGGGCGCCCAAGGCATCAGCAGGAGCTCTGTTTCCCTATGGATGTCAGCCAGCGCCCATTTCTCCAAACTTGCAAAACTCTAAGCCTTTCTGGAGGTCAGCTTTGGGGACAAAGGTGCTTCTCCAAAGCTGTTACCGGTGGGGACATTCGGACTGAATGAGAAACACAGAAAACAAAAGTAGAAACCACCCGCTCGACACACTGGCTGCGCCACACATCCTTCCTGGTCTTTCACTCCTTACAAAGGCCAAACCGGATTCTTTCTGTGGATGCAAGAAACCAAGTCCCTGAAACGGATTTTTTTTTTTAAATCAGTATTAAGGAACAGAACTCTGAAAGATTATCCAAATAAAGTAGGATGAAGTTTTGATTTTCGTCCTTGGAAAATAAAGCTAAAAGTATAGTGATTATAGGACTATGGCTTTCTCGTCGTCTTTGAATTTATGTGACCCAAGTAGAGAAAAAGTTTTAAATCTCTTGTCTGGTTGGTGAGAAAGACAGAGAACACAGACCGTGACCAAAAATGAACACAGCCGAGCCCCTCCGGCGTTCGGCTGGAGGCTGGAGGGTACATGAAATGCTGGAGTCAAAACAGGCTCTCCTGCTTGACAGAACTCAGAATACAGACTCTCCACTCGCGATGTGAGATGTGCATTTTTATGAAAAGTACCAGATAACCAGGCTCCACCAGAGAGAAACTGAATTTAATGGATTCACACATCAAAATATGAGCATAGTTACAAAACAAATTTAATGTCGTTAGTAATTGCAAATTCAATATGCATGTCTGAAATTTTACATTGAGTTTCAGGTCCTGGGACAACTCTCTGACTTGTCGTGAGCCAGATTTTAATCAGTTTTTATTGTCTTTCATCTTTGTAAAAATTAATAACTGCTATTTGCTGTTTATTTCTAAACTGAGCCTTTGTGCCTCTTCATATAATTTGAATCTAGTTTATGTGACATATGAATGTCACACAAAAGGACAATATTCTAAATGAATTTATTATTATATTCCAAAATGCACTGCTGGCATGTTTAAAAGTTTGAAAGTGGACATGTATGTTAAATCAGGCCATGGCACGGATTACATACACAATGCTCTTTGTGTTATTTGCCTGCTGACATCCCTGTAAGTCCCTCTGGGAGTGAACGCGACCTGGAAGGCGAGCCTTTCAGGGCACTAGGCCCAACACGTCATCTCTGACCACGGGGGCGAAGGGCCATTGGTGGAAGGGTGTGAAAGCCATTCTCAAACTAATTTAAACCTCTTTTAAAAGTGTCTTTCAACACATTGTACTTCTTGTGCTATTCATGTAATTTAATCTGTAGCATGTGTTAATATATAATAGAATATTCTATAATACTACTACTTTTCCCAAACACAAGTGTCAGCCATTACCTTTAATGTGGTGGGGAATTCTGAAAACCATGCCAGTATAGGCAACCCATGAAATCATTTTATAAACTTCACCAAAAATGCCTTTTTTTATTTTCTTCTCTCGACTTAAAAGCCCTAATTTTTATATTTTCATTATACTCTCTTAAACCTCTCTGGATAACTTAGGTTCCTTTCTCAGCATCATTGTATCTTTCTCAATTAAAGCAGCCAAAACAATATACAATATTCCTAATGCATAGATTCATTATTACTTATGGGAAGACTTATTGAGTGTCTAATATTCTTCCTGAATTTGGTTGGAATTTTGGAAAAGAACTATTTTCAGAGAATTATCTACATATAACTCCCAGATTCAACCATGTTCTTGAGCATCATAAAATGTCTGCAGTTTTCAATGTGGTAATTTTGATATGAATTATCCTCATTTTTATAATCAATTTAGCCGAATCTTAAAAAAAATAAAGTCGCACTTTATCCTCAAGTAAAACACAGAAATGTCAACACGACTCGGGCTGAGTTCACCCAGGGACTCGGCACTGCATGGTTCCCAGCCTCAGTACTTACCCAGACCATCTGCACACTTTCTGTGGGATTTTACCTTATGGACCCAGACCATGGGGAGGCGGTCCCTCCAGGGCACAACTAGCTTCAGAACATACTTTTCACGTTAATTAAGTTTCTCCCACCCCAGTCCTGTGATGTTTATTCACTTCCTCAATAAATCCTTGCTGATTCACTCTAGTTGACAGACCTTGGACTCAGCTCAGGGGATACAGTGATAAGCAGGATCAATAAAGACAGAGAGGACCCTCATCTTTCCTAAGTGGACACCCTAGATGGAGAGCCTCCTTCCAGTGCAGATGTGGGTACCCAATCTTGCGTTGTGATGTTCTCTGGTCTTTGAAGTTATGGATTTATTGGGTCATTTCACAGTATCAAAAGATATGTTCCAATTTATGGGATAAATGATTATTTTCTTTTTTTAATATATAATTTTTATTACGTTTTTCCATTACCATTTAGTCCCCTTACACCCTCTCCCCTCCAGCAATCACCACCCTATTATCCATGTCCATGAGTGCATTTTTGTTTAGAATATAGAAACCACTATATTAAATGTCCTGCTGTATTAACTAATTAAGGTAAACAATAATGGAGACCTCATCATAATTTATTGATGTTCTCACTTGTTAAACACAAGCATTTATTAAGTTTCCAGCTAATATACTGATATTTTTGGTGTCAGAACCTGCCTACATAATAACATTTCTGGATTATATAAAAGAAAACAACACCTTCTAAAATTCACCAAGCAATAACTAAATGCTGAGCCATATTTTCGTATATGAGTGAATCTATAATACAAACACACAAATTTATTAAGATTTTAAAACCCACACAAAGCTACCAGTGTATTTCTTTCATCCTGGTATTTTTTTATATGCCGCGCCTAGCGGTGGGCTGCCTCTCAGGCTCCTGCTTTCTGAAGGCATTTACAACTAACTGCTCTCATCTTATTTGCTTCAGAGCCTCGTGAGAAGCACTGAATTATAACTTAAATATTTCCCTTAGCACTGCCTAGACTTGATTTAGAGAAAAGGGGAACACTTTCGTGAAGCACGACAGAGGAGAAGTCAGTCAGCTTCAAAACACAAGGACCACTGTTCCCATTCACAGCTTTGTTTTAAATCTTCCCTTGTTCTCCGCACCAGGCCAGGGCACAATGCTGCTCCCTCCCAAACTCGCTGTCAATGCAAGGGTGCTGGGCCCCTGCATATGCGAGCAGGCCACAGCCAGTCTTCCCATGAAAATCAAGTCAATGACCTGCCTCCTTGGCTTCTTGTGAACCAAAAGACAACCATAATTTTTCATCCTTTCCATTCTCACATGTTGTAAATGTTCACTCAAGTCCACAATCTAATGCAAAATGCATTAATTCCTCCAAAGTGAGTTCACCGTGCATGATTTGATTATAGCCAATTGGACATACTTCTTTATTTAAAAAAAAAAACTCAACAATATAGCTGCGAGGAATTTTTCATTCAATAGTTTTGCATTACCCTTACTTACTATCTAATCATATGGAGAAAAATGAAGTTTTGTCCTATTGGTTAAACAAAAAAAAAAAAGGGAAGTCATAAAAGTTTTAACCACCAACTTTTATCCTCAAACATCCAAATTCAGTCAACTGGCTTCCCTATTTCCCAACATTTACTGTACCCCAACTTGAAAGACGAAAAGGAAGGGAAACGCTGCTACCATCTGTTGCAATCCCTCCCATTCGCGGTCAGCATTAAGTCAGAGTTACAAAATTAGACAGTTTTCCAGGATTTGCATGTAAAAGATTGTATACAAGCTTCAATACAGGTTGCTTTCCCGTGACCATAGAAACATCAGAAGAGTTGGAAAATTCAGTCCACTGAACTTCAAATGACTTTATTAAAGTGTCACTAATCAGAGTTAAAAGACACAAAGTTTTAGTGTTTGGGCTAACAAAGTGAATAACTCTCAAAGTCTAATGACCTACTAAGAGCATTACTTAAAATTTAAAAAAAGAGAGAGAGAGAAGTCTGGTTGAAAGCCAGTTAAATAAGAAAACCTTCACTGCCTTCTCCCAAAGATTGACCCCATGCAGACAGCGGCCCCTCGGCTGACCTGTGTCACTGGATACAGGTCCCCTGGCCAGGCAGCTGGGAAAATCGGCCTGGTTAACATTAAAGGACTATGTGGACAGAGATGCTTAAAATACAGATGTTGGTAACTCTTGCAGAATAAATCTATAAGTCTATTCATAGCTAATAATGTAAACTATATAAACTACAACCCTTCCAAAACTCTCAGTGCACTCTAATTTGATTATAAGCCAAAAAGAAATTCCAACAGGCAAATGCAAACTAAAGCTCATTAATAATGCATGCCAGGGCAATATTTACCAGAAAGAAAATCATTAAGTGCTCCTAAGTCTATACCCTTGCTCTAGGCTTGAAAGATAAGAATTACTTTTTAAAGGTATGCTTCCTCCTACTAACAGGAAAGTGAAGGAAAAAAACAACACATTATGTATTATTTTTCTTTTTGTGGTATCAAAGGTAATCTTTAACATTCGCTATATTTCAATGGCTATCATGACAACATTAACAAAATACCAGAAAAGCAATTAAAGGACAATAATTATCTACTAAAATGAAAACAATATGTATTGCTATCACCACTCTTCTCTTTTTTCCCCCAGTGTATCTTGAGTCCCGCAGACATTTCTCTTTGGCCTGAAGCAGAAGGGTCACCAGAAGAACCCTGAAGCACGGTGATGTCATTTCAAGCCCGCAAATCAAAGTACAGAAAAGATAAACTTAGCACCTTCATTGCCAATGTTTTTCTTTCAGAGATTTTCCCCCTCTGTTCTCCTTTCCAATGTGGGGGGACATGTGGGGATAGACGAAGCAGGACAGCGAAGCACTCCACTCGCTGCTTCCTCTGGGAGACACCTGGCTGCCCTCCCCCCACCAACCTCACAAACACGTGCTGATCGCCTATGAAGCGTGCAAGAAAGCGGCAGCTACTGTAGGGCTGGACGTCAAGGGTGGCCGTTTGCTATTAGAAACGCAGGCTACAACCACATTAAAAAATGTACCTTCTGAAAGGGAAAGAGGGAAATCATCTGAGAACAAGTTGAAAGGGCTGCACAACAGCGAAGCCCAGTTAGTACAACAACTGCCCGCGGGGAACTCATTCTCTGGGCATTTACTGGTCACGGCCATTCGCCAGGCACCACTGCAGACTGGAAGACGCCGGGACAAGAGAGACGCAGAGACGGGAGAGCCGCGCCAGGCAGGACCAAGTCAGAATCAGGGGGGCAAGACAGCTGGAAATGCAAGTCACTGCCATTCGTTGCGGTAAGCCTACCTTGCTCGTGTGAACAAAATGTTAAGGAGTTTGGGAAAAGGGAGTAATTAATTTTTACCTGGAAGAAAACTGAAGGGTTTTTTGTTGTTGTTTCACAGGGTTGCTCTTGATCTACAAAGTGAATGATGAGAAGGAATCTTCCTTACAGGAAAGGTAAGAATATCCACCCCCAAACCAGGGGGTGTGGTGGTGGCTGGTGTCTGGGGTATGCTACAGAAGTTTCTGGAGATGAAAACTCTACTGGGATTACCTCCACGTCAGTGAGCTCACAAAGGAAAACAGCCCAGGCCTCCTACTCCCCCTCTGCTCATGCTGTTTGCTCAATGACAACAAAAATGAAATAATTTACCTAATAAACTGGCTCCTGATTTTTCAGGGGGAAATTGAGGGGACGATATATTAAAATAATAAATTTATAAAGCAGATAATCTCATTCAAAATCCACGTGCAGTGTGTCTTGGATATGCTGTGGCAAAATCTATAGCACTGCTCAGCGTTCATGGGGACCTTCCTGCACTGTCCTGAGTGAGCGAGGAGAGGCCCTACAATGTTAAATATGCACATGCGTTTCCGCTCTGACTCCTAAGGCACTCCTCCGGCTCCCTTCCTCTGATCACACCACCACATCTGTCTCCATTCACCTGTGACAGCAGGACACGGTCCCATGCGCAGCTCCATTCCTGTGCCTGGTCCACCTCCGACACAGTCCTGGGTTGAACTCTCCCTTGGACAGTGCCTGGTGTTTTTCCCTGCCCGTTCATGTGTAGCAATTCACGTAAGTCCAAGATCAAACTTCTCTTCAGGGAGCCCTTTTAAATTAACCTACTTGTTAGTACCACTAACTAATTTACTTTGCATCATCTCCCACGGTTTTTGCTACATTTCATTTTTGCCCATAGTGTGGCTTCTCAAATTTGCTATCAGAGCAAGACCAATACTTATTTTCTTGAGCAGTGACGTTCTTCATTCACACAGTAGGCAGTCACTACTCTCTCATATTTTAAAAATGTGTTCAAAAATCTGAGATAAATAAAAAGAATTGCTGTTAATATTATATTAAGAAATAAAATTAAAGTTCCATCAATTTTTTTGAACCAAATGGAACACAAATCAGTTGAAAATTCTTGAGTGATTTAGAGGTCAGTGTGGACCAGTAGTGGATGGGAGGGGCACTTGCCCCTGGGTGGGGATGGGGTTGGGCCCCACAGATGGAGGATGCTTCATTCATCATCACTTCTAAACCAGGGCAGACACAGCTCACCTGGACTGGGAGGAAACACTGGCTTGCCTGGAGAATGCCGCCCTGGCTGAAGGGGGCGAACCCTAGGGCACAGAGCTGCAGACACAGAGAGTACGATCGGTGCTGAAAGCCGACAGAGCTTCCACGTACAGTCACGTTCAGATTGGGCTGAACTTTTGCTACCTAGTAACTAAAAAACTCACACAACTAACATTGGCAAGTACAGTGAACTACAACCCAATGTGTAGCTTCAAAATTATATAGCACCGATATATCCGCTTTAGAATCTTTAACCAAAAGAACTGTATACAAGGGGAACATTTCTCTGTTTTAAAAACCCTGATTTAACAAAACTGAGAAGTAAAAAACAGCAGTGAAAATGAATGACTGAGGCTTTGCACCGTGGCATTTCTAAACTTCACTTTAATATTCTTAGCTGCGGAGTGATAAAAAACTGTGTTTCTCTCTTCATGCAATTGTTCTTGCTATAAGACATAAAAGTATATGTAAATGATGACTTCTACAAAATTCTTAGGTGCTAGCCATTAAATTTAGACAAAAGTTCCATTTTAGGAATTTTTTAATGTTTAAAAGACTATTCATAGTCAATAAGAAAAATAAGAGAAAAACCTTTTAAAAAGTCATTGTTCCAATTCAGCAGCCTAAGCTAAAATAAAATACAAAGCCAAACATGATTATTTGGCTTCAGATATAAGCTATTAGCAAAGAACTCACCACAATTTTTTAATTAATGGATATGTGTGTGTGAGAGAGAAGGGGGGAGAGGGAGAGAGAGGAAGAACAGTGTAACCAACAAAAGTGGGACTCAGCCCTTGTAACTGGTAGTGGCGCCTAAGAAACTTCCTAAGAAAAGAAATATTTCGCAAGTGTAATGAGATGATTTATAATCAACACATACTGCGTGATACAAGAATCAGAAAACCAAAACACAATACTACGGCCATCATTCAGTAATAACCAAGTAGTGGGCACCGAGGAAACTCAGCACCCTAGAAACATAATAGGGACCTTAAAATGCAAAAATACAAAAACCGAAATTTTTAGTATGAAAAAATCTAAGAGAAATTTTGGTGGATTAAATTACAAGTAGTGTATGCCAAACAAACATCCTCTTCTAATCAAAATACATGTAATATACCTCATGTTCTCCATATTAAAAATACAATTTTAGCTGGTCTTTAAAAATTTAGATATGTCTACATGGAAACTCAAAGCACACTGTAACATTACATAAAATAAATCATGTAACTATTTTATAAATTACTTAAATATTTAAATTAGAAGCCTACTGCTAGTCAATGCATTTACTGTAGGTAAAAACCAATGAAATATAAAAGTATATTCTAATTAATTGTTTTTTTAAAAATGCATGAATCAATTTTTCTACCAAGTCGGTGTGTCTCTAATGCGAACATAATTAAAGTAACTTAAAAATTCTCATATCGCTTCATTTGGGAATGGCCAACCAGCCAACTGTAACATCTCAGCACAATTGTGACTCCTGGGGGACCTCGTGGATGTCCTGCAGCAGACAAACTACCTACTGATTGCAGGGGACACCATGCAGTAGACCTTATGCACACATAACATGGCATCTTAAAAATGCATAGTGCTGTATTTTCATTCAGAGTATATACCAATCAGTTAGTGACAGGGATCTGATCAGCCAGTAATGAAGTAATTGGTTAAATTCATCCGCCTGGGAGTGGGTTTTCAGGGTTTTGCTCATGATCCCAAAGTTTTTTCCTGTTTTGGTTGGTGTGACCGTGTTGCCCAACCCTGTGTTTATAAAAACCATCTGATCTATTTGACGGTGGAGATTTGCATGTGTCCTGGATAAAAAATAACAAAAATCTACCTCTCTGGTGACTACGTTTTTTTATTTTGACTATAAGTAATGAATTTATGATTTCAGTTGCAAGTAGCACTTTCATATTTCAGAACATAAAAGCTATTTTTAATCACTTGAATGGTAAGACTTAGAATTTTTTGAGCTTAATAAAAAATTTACTCTCAAAAAATGCCTTTATATAAACAACTTCATGTTGGTAAAATAAGATCTTGTTGCCGCTTCACATTTATCAACACCCCTCACCACGCTGAAACTTTAGATGCCTATAGATCAAAAGCTAGAATTACCTTATAGTACTCCATAGCATGTTTTATAAAATTACTCTCATGTAATGTTAAGATAATCGTATATTTTCTCATTCATTATTCATTCAACAATATTCAATAATGCCAAGGTCAGTTTTTACTTTAGGAAAAGGTACATTTTGTATCATTCAATGAATTATTGAAATATGCTTTGCAATTCCTGTCACCTTTGTTCATAGAACCTGAAACATTTCATTTATTCACTTTACAAAACGAAGGAATGAGCGGACGTCTAGGAAATCATTCATCTTCTGTATATGAGGGAAAGCCACACATCGTCCCAATAAATCAATGTCTTTGGAAGACACAAAAGATTTCTGGCTTAATTCAAAATCCTTTATTTCAAATGCCACATGTCTTTATATTATGTAGAAGTGCTCCAGATGGCTAGGCACATGTTTCAATTAAGCTGAATTACGGTTTTTTTGAAGGTACTCTTGCTCTGCTCCTTCTAGGCTGCTATAACCATAGCTACTGACTGCATTTTGAGTGCTCCAGGTGAAGTGTGAACGTTTTGCAAGTGTGCTGGTCTTGAGTGCTCAGTAAATGTAAACGCTATTTAGTAAAGGAGAATACACATGAACTGAAAAACGTTGCAGATTACATGAAGTCAGAACTTTAAAATGGTATTGAGCAACTGAGAATCTTATTTTTTTTAAAGTTCTATTAATTATTAATCAATGTTTTCATAAGTGAGTATTAGTCTATCTCCTGTGATCTTACATCACAGAAGATTTCAGAAATAAGAAACACTTTGGGACTCTCTACTAATAGTAATTCCACAGTAAGAAAACTATGAGGCCTTACTCGAATAAACCAATAAAGTCCATAATATATCATATACCAATAAATACAAATCTCTAATATTAGCATAAATTCCTTAATATCTACTGCCTCAGGTCACCTCATAGACTTAAAAAAAAAAGCCCATACATCCTGTTCTAAGCCAAGACCCTTATTTTAGTTCCTTTTCAATATACTCTCCCAGGAATGACTCAGAGCCATTTCTCGTACATGGAACACTACGCAATACTTTCATATTGTGCTTTTTTCTGTATATCTCTCAGAAATACTGCTTTTCCTAAGAAGCTTTAAACACATCTTCAAAAAATCTGTTTTTGAATGCCAACAAAAATCTACTGTTCTCTTCTCCTTTCTAAATACATAATACATCAAAACTAAGGTTATCCCCTGAAAGGTCATTTCTGGGAAGGCAGAGCGGGGCTTCTGAGGGCTGTAGAGCCTTGTGAAACACTCCCACAAGCTAATTAATCAATACATAGGACAGTGTGCATGTTTATTTATTTCAATTTAGATTTCCTTATTTCACTAGTTACCACAGATACATGCAGCTTGTCACCGATTGCCAAAGTGTCACAGACTTTTTGAGCAGCTGTGAGATTGGAAAAGGCTGCTCTCCATTTGGGCTCCAGGAACGGGCCCTGCTGCTATTTCCACCACTGCTACCACCTCAGAGAAGGGAGTTCAAATTGGCAGAAGTGTAATTAATCTCTTGTATAAAACCCAGCCTCATAAAGAGGGCCTCTGGCAGTGGGGGCTGGGGGGGGGTGGGCATCTGCATGAGAATCCTGGAGGGGCTGTTAAAGTGACAGGTGCCAAGGACCTTCCTTGAATCTTCTGAAAAATAATCTGCATTGTACATAGGCATCAGTGCAAGGGATTCTCACAGGCTTTAAACTCTGAGAACTAATCAAATCATAATGTCACTACATGAAAACTGAATATTTTTAAAAGTTTAAACTTGCTTAAATTAAATATCTACGAAATAGAAACAAAAAGAGGCCTGGGGAAAAAAATGTTTAAAAAGGATGTTTTCATCCTCATACAATGGGAGACCCCCCACAAACCGGAATTTACTTATAAAAATTGTGTATTTATTCTTACATGTTTAAACCTCAGTCACCTTCAAAGTACTCTTCACTTGATGCAGCATACCTATCCAGACATTTTTTTACTGCTCAAAAAAGTTTTTGAACTTGTCAATTTTGGTGCCTTTTAGTGCTTCTGCTGTTTTTTGTTACCTCTTCCACATTGGCAAAACATTTTCCTTTGAGGACTATTTTCATCTGAGGAAATAAAAGAAAATTGCTCGGGGCAAGATCAGGGGAATAGAGAAGGGTGGCACTGGGATCACGCCATTTTTCATCAAAAATTGCTGAACACTGAGCACAGTATGGGTAGGTGTGCTCCTAGATCATCCATCACAAAACGGGAGCATCCATCAAACGCATTGAAAAATCTTCAAAAAAATTCACCAATGCCAAACACAGCCTCTCACAACAACACCAGCTGGTATACGGATACAGATGGGCTCCTAGAACACCCCCTAGTGGGGGAAGCCTATACTACAAGAAGCCCACCCTCCAGAAGATAATTCCAGGTTTTTGAGGATCTCCTCTTGTATTTTATATGAGTCAGTGATATTTTTAAAAGTGTTTTTCCAGATTCGTTTGATTAAAATCCTGCTTCTTAAATTCTAATTATTTCTTATGACTCATCCCCGAAAGGACTTAAAGTGATATCTTTGAAACCATCTATGTTATACACACATGTAACGTGATACCAATACTATATCATGCACAGTGAAAGTATGAATTACTTTGTTAAAAGTTCCCAGACAGACATCTTTATTAGAAACCTCAGCCAGAACATGCTATTGGGGGACAAGATTTGGAGTTAAGGCCTTGGGCTCCAATCCCAGCTCTTTGCCTCGCTTGTGATGTGTGACCCAAACTGAGCAGATTTATCCTCCCCAAACCTGACTTTCCTCACCTATAAAATGGTAATAACTTCCATTTCATAGCATAATTTTGAAATTTCAATTAAAAGTCACAAATAGCCATCTGTTCTTAATAAATACATCATACTGTGTTAGGGTAACTGCTCTTACTGTTTAAAAATTGCAATTTAATAAACAGGCTGTTATTGTTTAATAACTATTACCAGTGATGGAAATAGTGTTGAGGACTGATGAATAAATGTATTCCCTGACCAGGATCTAGGAATGCTCCACACAACATAAGCACGCAGGGAGGGCAAAGGTAGCGTCCGGGGCGGAAGCCCAGAGCGGGACAGAGAGGTGGTCTCCACACCCCAGCTTATCTGTGGGCAGAGCCCACGGCGGGCACACTTCAAACTACACTCCACCTAGTTCCACAGTGATATGTCACATCCAATATCCCAACATCAGGGAGACAATAAAGACAGGTATTGTTTCACAGATGTTTTCTCAGAATACAGACCAAGAAAATGATTTCACTTCATGAAATCATGCAAAATATGCAGCCAACCCCGTGGGAAGTACAAAACAGAGTGCTTGAGTCGGATACATAATCTCAGTTGTGTGAAACCCGTTACTGTAACCAACTGGTAACATTTTTTTAGCATCAGAGCAACCTTCTACATTTTCTGCTCAATGATTTATGGGCTGTTTCTCTTCCCATTAGACTGTCTTCTGAAGGCATGGATCTGGAAAACGCAGATGTGACTCCGCGCTCCTAAACACCGCGTCTGGCACGGTGCATACGGGAATGGAAGCTGCGGCGGAGAAGCCAACACAGAGAGAGCTAAACTGCTCACCATAAAAAACAAGAACGAGGGCCCAGGACTTATCCCTCCTCATTCAGAAGTCCGCAGTTACTGCCTAAGTGACAATGCACAGTAACCAGACTTTTAGCAAGGGGAACGTACGTATCTGGGCAAATGGCCAGGGAAAAGATGAACAGCACCTCTTCTATCTCTGTGTCCATCTCCGTCTCAGAAGGAAGCTGGGAACCCCAGGTAGGTTGCATTCTGACCTGGGAAACACGGCCAGAAAGCTCTCAAACCTGTTCTCTAGTAAAGGCAGGCCTGAAAAACCGGGCTGTCACGTATGCAGCTCTCCATGTTGCATCCTTGCTACCCTGTCTGATCAAAGCCACGCAGCATCAACACCCACGCAGCGGGGATAGGTGAGGGAGATGTGACCTGGCACAGACTCTGTGCGACTTTGCAGGGCTTCCCGCCATCGGACGTGAGTTGGAATACTTAAAAGTCTGTGCTGAATGTTTTAACTGGGACACTGAGTTGAAATAAAGGTCTTTGAGAGTCTAAATATGTTTCTGAGGTCTAATTTCTGGCGTATTTATTAACAAACCATTCACCCCATCCTTCCATAAAGTTTTTATTTGTATTGTTTGCTCCAGGTAAGCTGCTTGTGTTTTAAATGTCTTCAGTGTTTGATGCCCTTCTCAGGACACAGCCGATACATTGCATAGTAACTTACCTGGTTTTGCATTATATTAAAATTTAAAATAGAATCTTGCCTTTTATTTAAATCATTGGCAAAATCAGTATGTTGAAAACTACATCCATTTCCCAATCTTAGCTAATGACCTGTCTTTTCTTCATTTTGTCTTTCAGCTCACTAGTCAGTGTCATTTAAAATTTATTTTTCTACCTCATATAGTATAATGAGGAAAATTACCGTAGAGGTATTTTGTTAACATGCTTCCTCAGTAATTTCCCTAAAAACCAGGAAACAGCATTTGTAAGTGGTTTTGTTTCCCATCTACATGGTATCATTAGAAATGTCATCGCAATTCCTATGCAAACAGTAGCTATTGACATGCCCAGTGACTGTTTACATTTTTTTTCAATCATTGCCGTCTGGACCACACACAGAGTAAGTAACTGAAAGCAGCATCAGTAAAAGTGGACCCAACCGCCTTTCAGGAAAACGTGCACCGCTCCCTGCACTGAGCATGTTCGTCACGACACTTCCTTAGTGGTTAGAACTCTCCCCCTTTAAGAGACGAAGGCTCTGTGGCTCAGAGAAGTTCAGCTTGTGCTTCAAGGTCACACAGTGGGAAAGGGTAAAGCCAGGATACGAACGCAATTGTTCTGACACCCACATTTCTGCTGAGTTTTAGTATTTAACTAACTATGTAGTACGCAACTGCACTCAGTGTTATAGATCACAGAATTCCTCCAGAAAGGAAAATACACATCACCAAGGTGTGAGAAGAATTGAATTGAGGCTATATTACGTTTATGAAAGTAAAATTTAAATTACAGCTCTGCTCTTTCAAATGTTTACCCTGTGCATTATCACATATCATGTAGGCAACGTATTTACATAGGCCCTTTTTTCCAGTAGTATTTGAGGTAGAAGGCAGAGACATGCTAAGGAGTAAACGTGCAGTAAGATTTGTGCCACTTTAAACACGTTTAACTGACACCTCTCTCCTGGAAAGTCACTGCTGCCTACCGTTCACGGTGCCCGGGCAACACTGCCCTGTCCTCCACTCTCTAGAATCTACAATGACCAACTATTTCTTTAACAAAAATGGACTCTCTGAATGTATTGATCTTGGTTGCTGAGCAACAAAAATCCTTCATCCAAGTGTAAACACGTACACACACACACACACACAGAAAACACAACAATAGACACCTCTGTGAACTACATCCATCCGTATTCAGTTGGACCCAAACTTTTGGCAACCGTTCCTCATCCCTCCCATCACAAGCCAGCCTGTCCTAGAAAGAAAATTTCTACTCCCACTTCCTTCATCTTCCAGCCAATCAGAGGTCACGTGGCACTGTAAAGCATCCAGGTTCTGGACTTGGAACACGAAGGATTCGGGACTAACTTGTAACTAATTATAACCTCAACAAATAAATAACTTCCCCTATTTTATTATGCAGAGTCATAAAATATTAAGCTGGCTTGCAACACGGGCAGTTCTGCCCACTTAGTTATACACGTGAATTAGTATTTTAATCTTTTTAGTAGAGAATCTACCATCTTAAAAAAAATAGACTATGAGTCAACTTTTGGTAACAATTAAAGAATGGCCATGCAGCTGCCAATGAGGGAAAATGCCACAATAAACCAATAGAATCGACTCAAGTAACATTTAGGAATTCCAAGTCATGTTTCCAAGAAGTGCTCGCAATCTCAGACACAGATCTCTAGATCGGGGCCAAGTATTTTAACCAATTGCCTTCAATTAACCAATTTTGCCTCTAAAAATGCAAGTAAAGCCTCCTGGTGGATTAGGCTAAAATTTTACTGAAAACTCCCATAGTCTGGTTTTCTCTGTGATGTGCTGTGGATATGCTAATGTGAAACCTCAACAGAAACGTCCTTTGTGTGGTTATAAAATATTAACCTGCTCCATGAAATAAAGCCAAGCGTAAGCACTTTACCATGGGGAGTCTCTTTTGATCCATAAATAAATGATTTGCTAGAATGGCACTGCCTCGATTTGCCATACACCCCGACGAACAGACGTCACAATAAAGAGACGTTGGAAATCTGTCACTGTGCTTGTGAGGGTGAGGGTGCCTGCCACCGAAAGAATCACCACTTGAAAGTAGATCTCTTTTTGAGCATCTGCACATCTTGTTAACTCTCTTACGCATGTATGTGTTTAGTCTTGGGGCACCACGACTTACACACCCGATCAGATCTCTCTACTTGACTTGGTCTTTGGAAAGCCACAGAAACGCAGAGGTCTACTTCGGTCATGCATTTCTGTACACTAGCCACAGAATGAAGTGGATGTGTATGCAGTACAAATAGTAAGCATTCTGACCAGAGAACAAAGAGTTACATACTCCAGATCATGATACCAAGCAAAAGGGAAGCCGATCCTCTTTGGGTATTTATTATTTTGAAATTTTCAGTGAGCAATAAAGCATTTTTTCAGGGAAATGTTTTCATTGTGAATTATAAGGCTGTCACTGAATAAGTTACCAGAATGTATATGTTTTGTAAAAAACAAAGTCGTCTGGAAGAAATGATATAGTTGTATCTTTGTTTGACCAAGCCAATTTGACTTCAATTATGAGAAGGGCATTAAGTAGTTGAAAAAATACAAAAAGACTTTTTTTTTTCAAAATAGGTTCACAGATAAACACATAACTCCATGGTAGGCAATGTTTCACTGTCATCCCTGGAGAGTGAGAGATGAACATCCCCCATGTAAGTGAGAGGTAAGACTTCAATATGAAACACTGAAAAACCCAATGTTTTAACTTGCTTGTTTCATAAGCAACTAAGCCTCTTTCTGGATTAATAAATTGCTTTCCTTAAGGAACTGTAACCATCACAGAATTATCTCAGCATCAATAAAGTAGAAGAAAACGATGGGTACACAGCATTAACTTAGTCAGCAGAACGGGCAGTGTGGTTTGAGGTCAAGCACGCTGTTGAGCCCATCAGAAAAGCCTGGGTGTCAGTCTGCATATGTGGCCACACACAAATCATAAACCCCTCTGTGCCTCTGTCTTAAAGCGGAGAAAGACACCTGACCTACCTCATTACGACTTAGAGAGATCTAGGAAAACAAAGAATGGAGCGCTAGGTAGAAATAGAAATAGAAAGTTCTTTAATGTTAATAGTGCACGTTGGGGAAAAGACAAGGGAACTGGCCAACTTTCTGAGTACCTCTTCTTTCTTGTTTTCCTCTCAATCAGCTATGAAATAGGTACAATCATTTCTGTTTTACAGATGAGGAAACAGATTCTGAGAGTGGCTGTGATGTGTTTGAAGCAAGCATCTTCCAAACCAAGAGCATATCCTCTAACCCTTAGTCAGGATGAACCTTTAAGCAATGTTTTCTTTGCTATGTTTCATTAGTCAAATTTACAAACACTATTGATGTCAAATGTTGAGCAAAGATGGCAAATTCGAAACAAGGAACGACAGTACTTCCACTTACTGGTATTGAAAGTGGTAATTTTTAAAGTGTCTATATACTGTATTTTGCCATGTGTATAATGCACAGTTTTGACCCTTAATTTTTTAGAGAAAAATAAGGATGCTCATTATACCTGGGTAGTACTAATTCCATATCTGTATAAATGTTCTTAATTCTTTTGTTTATGCTTATGTGTGAAAAGTATAACTCTACAAATGACGATATTCATGTATTCAAAAATAAATGCTTAAGTTCCTTTATAATATAAAAAACCAAGTATTGAAATCTAAATAAATAAAAAATTGAATTAAAAAATCAAAACGATTTTTTCTTGCAAGTTTGGGCCAAAAACATGGATGCACAGTATACACAGAAGCGCATTACACAAGAGAAAATATAGTATTCACCTTTTTTGCTAAAGAGGAACGTGGTTTGCAAGGTGAGATTTGCTCTTTAGAGGAAAGTCAAGAAGGTCCTGAGGAAATGAGCAGACAGGCTCACAGTGTCACTACCCGTGACACACACTCTGAATGTTCTCCTTCACCACAGTGGCTCTGCAGTGGGCATCGGCGGCCTCACTGCATGACAGACACGGGAGATTTCCGGAGGTGCCAGTGGGGTCGCACAGCCATGGTCATTTTACCCAGGAAAATCTGTCTTTGCCAATCAACTAGCTTCACTGACTTCACCACCACAGCTTGGCTCTTGGACTTGTGCAGGCACCACTGCCAGGGTGCCCTGTGTCCCTGGGGACCCCTCAGCTCATCCACATTGAGCTTGCTGAGCGTCAGCACGGGCCAGCCCTGCTGTTGCAGCTGCGACGACAGTGATAACACCAGAGGGAAACCTGCCCCCCAGGAAGCATGGATTTCAGAGGGAAGATGGACCAAACAAAATAAAGGAGTAACCTATGTGTCATGTTGGGTGATGGCAGAGTATTGAGAAACGAAAATAGAGAGAAAGGCAGGTGGAAGGCAAGGCTTTGCCAGGTGACTTAGAGAACAGGTGAGGGAAGCAGGCGGGGGCACAAAGACCCTGTGGCAGGAGCCTCCCATGCCCTGAGCAGGAGGGACAAAGAAGAGGAAGAAAGTCAGAAAAGGAACTGACAGGAGAGGACACAAAGGCCTTACAGGTCACTGTGAAGACCTGGCTTTTACCATGAGAGGCATGGAACACCAAGGACAAATCGGAGCAATGCTCTGACCTGAGTGGCCAGGCCCACTCCAGTGCAGACCAGATGGAAGGGGTCAGGGCAGGGCAGGGAAGCCATTTCACTTGTTCCTTCAAGCATGCAAGCCATGATACAACAGAAATGTATTTTGTGCCTACTGTGTTTCAAGTAATCCTCTAGGCTCCTGAGGTACATCAGGAAACAGCAGATAAATCTACCTGCCCCTGTGAATTTCATTCTAGTGGGTGGAAGACAGATAGAACATAATCAGCATTATAAATTGGTAGGTTATATCACACACACAGATATATATAAATATCTGATAGTGTAAATCAGAAAGAGAAGCGTTTCAAGCACTGATTTCAGGGGCGTTCCCACATTGAGCATCTGGGGAGACGAGACGAACCTGGAGGAGGCTGGGAAACATCAAGGGGCAGGAGTAGAAAAATGGGGACAAGGAAATGGAGATTGGGCTGGATGAGGGGTGGGTACAGTCACTAGTCAGTAAAGGAAGAGTGATTCTCACTTAGAATGTGAGATATCAACAAGTACTTGAAGCATGGGAGGAAATCATCCCAATAGATGTCTGGAGGAAAGAGCATTTTAGGTGCGGGACAAGCCGGGAGCAAGATCTCCGAGGCAGGGATGTGCCCTGCAAGTTCTGGAGAAAGCAAGAGCAGATAAGCAAGAAACAGGAAAGGATGTTGGAATCAATATGAAGCTGGCTTCAACAGTCCAAGGGGAGGCTGGTGGGGTGTCAGACCAAGGCAGTGACAGGGGAAGTAATGAGAAATTATCATTTTTCTGGATATATTTTTAAGACAGAGCCAAGCTTCACTGACAGATTACCGTAACATAGGGTGTGAAAGTGAGGAGTCAAAGTTTACCCAAGTTTTCTGACCAGTGCAATCTGAAGATTGGAAGTGCCATCAAGGGAGAAGGAGGCGGCTAAGGGTGGCGTAGGTGTTTATTGGGGAAGATATCAGGAGCTCAGATTGGGGAATGTTAATGTAAAATATGTATGAAGAAGCTAATTCAACCTAATACGTAGTTAAGTCACATGAATACGGAGTTTAGAAGAGATATATGGGCTGGAGACAAAACTTTAGTCATCAATGTATGTGTTATTTAAAACTATGAGATTGTTTGAGATCCTCAAGGGAATAAGTATAGGTTAAAAAGAGTTTCAAGAACTGATTCCAGGGATAGTCCAACATTTAGAATTTGAGACAATGTAGAGAAGCTAGTGAAGGAGACAGAAGAACTTGGTCCAAGGAATAAGATAAAAACCCTGAGTGTGATGACTTAGAAGCATCTACAGAGTATGATGACTTAGAAGCCTGTATCCATGGGAACAAAGAAGTGACCATGGATACAGAAATATGGTTGTCATGGTGTCTTGAGAGGACCACTCTCACTGAAGCAACAGAAGTCCAGCCTGGTGGGGGAGGGTTTCCGAGATAATGAGAAGAAACATGGCAGGCAGAGGCAACTCTTTCAAGAAATTTTGATGGAAAGGGAAGAAAATAAGTGAGGCAGTCACTGGAAAAACAAAAACATATTTCCACCTTCAGTTTAAGAAATTAAAATGAAGAGCTAACAGATTATAGGTCCATTTATTTAAGCCTAACCAAAATAAAACTGATAGGGACCTAAAGTAATCCTACCACTGGGTCATTACCTAAAATTTCACTCAACCCTCTCGATTCCTTCAGTCACCAGAGTGAGGAAGCAGAAACACAAAAACAACTTTTTACATAGTAAAAACTGTATGCCTATGAGAGTCCAGAAAGCATCAGCCATTCCCGTAATATATAGTGCTACCCAGTGCTGTGTTGGGGTCAACTGCACCTTCTCTGGATCAGACTACTGGGGTCAAGTCCTACATCCGCCATCAGCCAACTCCACAAACTTGACCTCCATCAGCCTCGATAGTCTCATTTGTCAAAGGGTGAGATGTCTTACATCCATCCCTCCAGGATTATAGTGAGAGCAAGTCAATGCCAGTGTCAATGTAAGCACTTTAAATATGTTAGACTCCACACGTGATAAAACATTTCAGAGACGTGTCCGATAATCTGAAACAAAAACCAGTAACAATGCCATCGGCTCCCCACTGCCCATTGTTGAGCATGGCTTGTGTCTTTCGACATTTCCTCAGTACCTATAGAGATGGTTCTTCCTCCCTGATTGCTTCCTAAATGTGTCTGGAAACTAAAAATGATTGTGTCCCTAGAGTGGAGTATTGATTGACACATATGCATCATCTGCCAGATAGGTTATGTTTCATGCTCACAACTTTATTATCCCATTTTTTCTCAGAATATTAACACCAGGAATACTCCAGCAGTGTTTGTATGAATGCGTACATGTTAATATATGACATATAAATATATCATATGTTATATGTATTTTATACGAGGTATTTGATCGAATTTTTTTTTACTTTTCCCTTGTCAGAATTCCTCATCCTCTCCTCCTTAATTAACGTGCAACTGAAATTGGTCACTGTCATCACAGGTTACTTAAGGCCTGAAAGCATTAGAAAATATTGACCATATTCTGCACTTAGGACACTTTAAGGAACCTTTGAATTCATCTTGGCCCATGCAATTTGCCATTTATTCTTTTCCTATCTCCAGTCACAAGCTCTGATTCAGAACACCGCCTACTTTTGTGCGTATGGAAGAGCTGAGCCCCAGATTTATCAGTTCTTGGACCAGACCCTCCACCTCAGGGCCTGTGGAACCCTTTCAAAGTCACTAACTCAGCAGTCCTCACGACTAATGAGGTTCCTGGGCAGTTTTCTCTGTAATGATGACAAAGCGCAAGATGCACACAGTGCGATGAAAAACTGACTCCCACAAAACGCTAAGTACATAAATACTTTCCACACCATTCCTAGCGCAGTTTCCTCAACGTCGATGGAACAACGCAGGGTTTAAATGATGAGGGCTTGAACAACGACAAAAAAAAACCCAATAAATTCATCAGAAGATAAATTATGTCTGTGGAATCTATTATCAAAACCGAGAAACCAAATCAAGCATCCAGAGCCATTTACAAAACACGTAGCATGTGCTTAATTGGCCATCAATAGTCTTGCATGTAGTACACATGCATGCATGTCTTGACAACTTATAGAGCCCTTCAAGTCTGCTAAGGATTTTGTTTAATAAATTTATAGGAAAAAAAAAATCTGAAATAATCACAGGTTGTCTTTTTTTAAAAAATCACTCTGGAGGTCAAAAGAGAGGAAGCGTTAAAATCTCTTCTACTTTTAATATAATCTTCACACTCTATCATTATTTCTTAGGAGAGTGAGATTTATCATCCAAAAATCCAAAACCAGATTCCCCCCTTCATAAATCATGGCCACGGCTTCCAACCCCCATGGCATCGTGGAGCAGGGGGACCCTAGGCAAACCTGTGCTTCTCATCTGCCTCGGGCCCCACCTCTCATGATCTCACCCTCTTCTCTGCTCCAGAACCACTGCCATAGCCCACTGTCCCTCCAACCCGCATGCAGATGGGCACAGCCACCAGTAACTGGCACACAGGCATGTACAGCATCTGCCCATGGCCTTGACTGAGGCACCCAACAATCACGTGTCCCTTAGCTCAGACAACACATAATACTACCTCTCAAAGACTTTTCAATAGCCATAGGGTATGAAAGCAAGACTAGCAAAATCATGCACATACACTCATATCCACAGAGTGAAGGGTCCTGCTTGTAATCAGGCCATAGATGGCCCTGGATTTTTGGAGCAGTAGGTATGAGTACAAACAATGGACTTATGCAAGTCTAGATGTGATCTTCCTTTCTACCCATCTGAACCTAAGCAAATCACTTTTTTATTTTATTAAATTTCTTAGGGTGACATTGGTTAATAAAATTGCATAGGTTTCAGGGGTACCCCTCTATAAATACGTCACCTGTATACTGCATTGTGTTCACCACTCAAAGTCAAATCTCCTTCCATCACCGTATACTTGACCCCCTTTACCCTTTAACTTTCCTGAGACTGTTCCCACAGCCAGAAAGTGGGAATAATTCTTACTACGGCTGTGTGAGGCTCAAATGATAAAAGCCCTAAAAAGACACTTAGCAATACTTGATACATTTTACTATTATTATTATTATTTTATTATAGACCCAGTTGTGTCGCCGGTGGGGGATGATGCACCATATACACGGACATTTAATCCAAGATGCACGAACGCTGACCCTAAACCCTCGGGAGGGAAATCCTCTCCACACTTGGTAGTCAGCACGGATCTGAGAAACATCTCCACCACATCTGGAAATCTTGATGGTTTCATTGTGGAAATAAATGACTATCCAATTGCTACAACTCCTTTCTAATCTGAGTGAATCATAGTCCGTTCACCTAGTATTCTAAACACACTTTTAATAGAATATTTCTAGTGGCTTTTTTTCCTTTTTTTTTTTTTTTTTTACTGACTCGCAAAATTCTCATTGTCTACACCCGGGGTTCTTGCACTGGGGCACATGGATTCCAGGCCTCCCGGAGTGCCGTTAGAGTGGGCTGGGGGGCCCAAACTGTCTTCATAGTGACACCAACCAGGGTTCGCCTTGCTCACTGTGTTCACATTTGCACTAGACGTGCAAACGCCGTGGGGGGTAAAGCTGTTGCCCCAGCTCCAATCAAAACCGCAGCTCCCACGTATTCCGGCCGGAACTGTATTCTTCACTGCTAGGCACGGAAAATGAAGATAAAGTGCCAGCTTCACTTCGAAACCGGAGGACTCTCCTTGATGAAAGAGTAAAATTGTTAATTTTGTTAATTCTAGACCCTGAAATCTCGAGGTCCCTACCCTGTTGTCGCGATAAACAGTGACATGCGCACAAAGAACCAGTCACCTGTCCCTCAGTACTGTGGCTGCCTCGCAGCAAAGCGTTGGGAGGTGGCTGTCCAAGTGCCAGCTGAACTAGCTGCTTCGTTTCTGGAATGTGGCTTTTACTTGACAGGACACCTGGCAGAGATACTACGATGTTTTAGACCCGAGGGTCCGGCAGAGAGTTTTTTTGTGGTCTGAAAATGAACAAAGCAAACCTGACTCTTCAAGGAAAGCCACCAACTATCCATGCTACTGACGATAAAACTTGAGGTGCCAAGTGAAAATTCAAATTTTGAATCACTTCTAACCATCACAGTGAAGCTGGGAGCCAACACACTTAAGGACGTTTTCAATAGGACCCTTATCATTTATACCAATATTTTCCAAGTGACCAATGCCTGATATTTGCACCTCACACGCAGATAAACATCCATTCAGAATACAAAGTAGAGTGGTATATTATTATGTTAACAAAGTATGGGTTTTTCACATGGCACATAAGTTTTAAAAAACTGCCCCTTGTGGACTTCTGGTGTAGTACCAAAGAAAACAGACAGCTACCTGAAGAGGTTATCAAAGTATTCCTCCTTTACCCAAGCCACATCTCTGAGTGATGGATTCTTCTCATATATATATTAACCAAAACAACATTTTTGCAATAGATGGAGGAGGTTTGAGAATCCAGCTGTCTTCTCGTAAGCCAGATATTAAAGAGATTTATGAAAATATAAAATAATGTCTCTCATCAATATTTTTGGTTTGGCAAAATAAAGTTTTATTTAATACAATAAAATAAAATATATCATTTAATGTGGTTTTTAAATGAATTAATATTTTAACATTTTCTCAATTTTAATGTTCAAAATAGTAAATATCAATAAATAAGACACATCTAGGCAAACGTCCTTTGGGGTCTTTGCCAATTTCTAAGAGTGGGGAGCGGTCCAGAGACCAACAAATTCGAGAACTGGGACCTTGGACGCATGTACAGTATTTCCTCCCATTTAAACCCTAGGTCTTCCCTGGCTGGTGTGGCTCAGTGGATTGAGCACCATGCCAGCCTGTGAACCAAAGAGTTGCTGGTTCGATTCCCAGTCAGGACACATGTCTGGGTTGCAAGCCAGGTCCCCAGTGAGGGGCGCCAACCACACATTAATGCTTCTCTCCCTCTTTCTCCCTCCTTTCCCCTCTAAGAATGAATAAATAAAATCTCTAAATAAATAAATAGATAAGCCCTAAGTTCCATGTGAGCCCACCTAC
Source organism: Macrotus californicus (assembly GCA_007922815.1). Classification (NCBI taxonomy): domain Eukaryota; kingdom Metazoa; phylum Chordata; class Mammalia; order Chiroptera; family Phyllostomidae; genus Macrotus; species Macrotus californicus. The sequence goes on from VMDR010006642.1 coordinate 29,446, forward strand.
CTACGTTCCTCTTTTTCCTTTCTGAGTTTTCTGACAATTCTCAATTCATCTGTAGAACAGGGATATTCGGTATGCCCTTATGTCCTTAGTTCAATCAGTGATCAAGATCGATTTTACTAACGTCCTGCATTCCCCCAGCTTCTCTCAGTCAGTCTATTTCTGAGGCACAGGAACACACATTCTGGTCTCAGCTCTGCGACCGTCCCATTCAGCAAACATGGCCGGACCGGCTACCAGACCTCGGCCCAACGCACCAGGCTCTGAGACAATGCAGCTCACTGCAGCAAGCCTCCGACCTGTGCGAGGTCCAACCCAGCCCCTCAGCTGAGGTCCCCATACAACCCGCGTTAAAAGGGAAGTGCTTATTGAAGTGCTACATCTCCACTCTTCACTGTCGAACTTAGAACAGCAGTTCAAAATGCACACAAGCTATTCTCACATAACCAAACTCTTCTGAGAATATAAAGACACAAGGTAAAAAGATACTAAACCTTATGCCTGCAACCTAACGCCATCCTTCAAAGACACTCCTATTCAGGCCAAAGTGTGAGCTGTGAGAGAGGTAGGGTAAAGGAAGGTGCACCCTGGACAGATCTCAGGAACAAGCGCGTCGGAGCCCCGGTCCCCAGCCCTGACCCACAGGTGTCAGAACTGGAAAAGGAATGCCAAAGAACGCATTTCTCTTTTACTCCCTGACCCTAGGCTTGCCCAGGGAACGTGGTCAGCCGTGACTCCAGCCAGAAACCCGAGTAAGCAGCCCAGATTCCTATCAGTGAACACGAATGGTTTTTTTTTAAATGCACTGGAGCAAGCCTGCACTTGGAAACAAACAATTGAAAACTCACCTCTGACAACCAGACATAATTTATAACTTCTTTTTGCAGAATCATGGTAAATTAATTGTTTTGGCAGAAGAAAAAAAGTACTTCATTGTATATACTTAAAAGATACAACCAATAATAATATGAAATTCTAGCTCGCAACTACTGCTTCCAATATTCTTGGGGAAAGGCACATTTGCTTTCAATTTGAGGAGTGGTTGGGTCTGGGGAACTCAAATTTGGTTTACAATTTCAGCACTTTCGTTCACAGAAGACACCCTGACCATTTTTTTTCTTATAAAACAATCATCATAATGAATTCTCCTAGATTTCCAAATAAATAGATTATAGGAAATATGAATAACTTTTCCTATGGGTATTATTTGAGGCCAAAATAAGTAACAAACATATTATCCCCTATTACTAACAAAATGACTTATAATGATTTTTAAATCCACAGGCCAGTTACAGAGACAGCCCTATTTAAAAATTTGATATAAGCCAACCTTTGCACATCCAGTGAGTAAATAAGACAAAATAAACCGTCTAATGTTAACAATGGACACTGATTCTCATTCTCCATATTCTCTTAAGACATGTAATACACTGAACCAATCAGCAGCAACCAATAATATAATCTCTCTCATGGTTTAACGAATTCATCTAAAGCCTGCAAGGACTTAATTGCCTGTCTTTAATAAATATTTCAGCCTTCAAACCAGTGGAATCTCTTCATCCAAGAAGTGCTTCCAAAGAAGGAAGGCAGAGGCAGGGAATGGGTTGAGGGGAGGAACACACCAAATCAAAATAAAATTATGTAAATCAAGGCCTGAGTTAAACCAAACAGCTCAACATATCAGACCTATGTTACAATCTTTAAAAACCTAATTCGGTAAAAGAGGACATTTGGGTTAGCAGTCCCTTCAGGGCTATGTAGAAAAGATAAAGCTGAATTCTACTTTGGGTAATCTCTCTAAGAATTATATCTCTATTAAGAATTACATCTCTAATATCCTCTAGGCCATGAATATGCTGCTCCATCCACTGAACAGACATAGCTAGCTATTATGAAAAAAGTCACAGGGAATTAAAAAAGATACTAATAATAAATGAGCATTTTAAATAAAGAAAACTCCTCACCTCCCCCAGATAGAAAAGCAAGCAAGGAAACAAATACATGAGCCTCAGTCTCGCAAGCAGGTATGTCTGGGTCACTGCCAAGTATCACAGACCACATTTGATGTTTTCTGATTTTGGCTGAATGACACCAGAATGTCTTTGACGGGGGAAGGGAGGGACAGAAAGAACTTAGAAAATGGCAAACAAGGGCTTTCCAGAGTGTAGCTATATCATTTCTGGTTGATATCAAGACAACATTGGAAGTAGTTCAATTAAAAAGCAAATCGGTGACACAGGGAGGTAGCATGCTGAAATACACCCAATGGGCGGCCAAGCTTGCAATTCTCCCGGCTTCTGCTGTAAAATACGGACTTCTCACCGGTCAGCAGACAGATGTGTGCCTGTACCATGGCCTGAAAAACGCAGTCCTGTCTCTGGAAACGGCCTCTAATGGCTGATCATTCACAGCATATTAATGTTTTAGGTCAGAAGGGAAGAGCAAGGAGTAGCCTAAATCAGAAGACACTGCCTAAAATGTGAAGGCAGATGAAATCAGGAATCTCCCCAAACTTGGCTCCGCACATTGAAATTAGTCCCTCCCTCTACAGAAACCGCCAAGGCTGCTGAGGATGAGAAAGTGAACAGGGTCGGATGTGAACTGTCAGTCTGTCCTCATGGCCACACCCCCCAGACAGGGAGGCTGTTATTGCTGACTTCTACCCCAGTTCTTCATTTTGGACCAGAAATGTCTTAAGTCTGAGGTCTCCCATTCTCTAGCAGACTTCCTTCCTGGGAGGTGTTTAGTGTAGTGCTGGGGTCAGCTGAGATCACTGGGTGTGGCTCTGCGTTTTGGAGGGGAGGGGAGGGGAGGGGAGGGGAGGGGAGGGGAAGGGAGGGGAAGACACTTCTGAAATGGCTAAAGATTTCTCCCTTGCCTTATACAAATGACTTCTAGGAGGTAACACATAAAGTAAAAACCATTCTTTGTTTAGGTTTGACCGGGATCAAGCTAAATTTTACATAATTCTTGTTAGTCTCTACACCTGAGCATTTTCATATACTCCTGTCAGTAAAATCAATCATCAGCCATCCAGGTAAATAACTATAGAAAGTAATACAAAGAGAACGATCTTTCTAAAAAACACAGCAACAAAGAAGTCATAAATGACGGCGCGACCATTACCTCTGCTCTCTGTGTCCTGGGGAAAGCAGTGGACTTCTCTATGGCGTACACCTCCACCAGGTACAGGCAAGCTCCTTGCTCCCGGTCCAGGATGGCTGCCGTCTGGATCATGCCCGTCTGTCGCCCAATAGTAAAGAGACGTCCCACAGTCTTTTCTTCACAACGAACGGAGACAATGTAATACTCCACCGGGGCTTCCGACCCTCTGGGGCTAGCTGCTTCTATTGATATCACGTTAGTCCCAATGGGTTCCCCTTCCTTCAAAATAGTTATATATTTGGGTTGAGTAAAAACAGGTCCGTCAAGGCCCTGAAGAATGACGGTCAGCTCAGTGGTGGACTTCCTCCTTTCTGGGCCCAGGTCCGTGGCGGAAATGATGAGGTTGTAGATCAGCTGTGAGGGCACCAGCGCGGAGGCTACTCTCAAGTCTCCGCTGAAACGGTCCACAACGAAGGTGTCTGTGTCCCCGTTGACAATCTCGTACTCCACCTCTCCGTTGGCACCTTCGTCTGGGTCGGCGGCCATGACTGTGGTCAGGACAGAGCCAATCACAGCTGCAGGGTCAGCTGCCAGGGCGTTTTGAGATATAAACACTGGAACGTTGTCATTGAGGTCAGTAACCAAAATGGTCACGTTTTTCAAAGCGTACCTTCTAGTTTCCACGGGCACAGCTTGGTCCTTGGCTTTGACCGTTAACTCAAAGAGATTAGCAAATTCCCGATCTATTTCAGCGTTAGTGTAGATAGTGCCTTTGACTTCATCTATGCCGAAGTGGTTGCCCCTCGGCATCTGCTGGATGATTGTATAGGCCAGTTGCCCATTAATGTCTGCATCGGGGTCGTGGGCAGTCACTGAAATGACAGATGTCCCAATGGGAATGTTCTCAACAATGGACTTGAAAATATCCCCAGGAGGAAAGCTAGGAGGGTTGTCATTGAAGTCCCTCACATGTATCACCACTGACATTGTGGATGAACGAGGAGGCCTTCCTTTGTCTTTTGCCGTTATATTTAATTTGTACAAAGACTGTGTTTCAAAGTCCAATTTTTTGGCAAGAAAAATACTCCCGGTGTTTGGGCTAATGCTGAAAGTTCCATGATTGTTAGTCCCAGTAATGCTGTACTGCAAATCAGCATTGTCACCGGAATCAGAATCAGTGGCAGTAACAGAGGACACCAGTTCACCAATTCTCATGTTTTCCAAAACATCGACAAAGAGTGTCGACTTCGGGAAGGAAGGAGTATTGTCATTTTCATCTAAAATATCAATATTTAAGGTACAGGTTGAATTGAGGGAGATGGCCCCTGAATCCACTGCTTGAATTACAAGGGAATAGGCAGGTGTGGCTTCATAGTCTAATTTGCCAATTAGTGTCACCTGACCAGAGGTACTATCTATAGCAAACTGTCTCTCCTCATTTCCTTTTATCACAGAATAATGAATAAGTCCATTACTACCTTCATCAACATCTGAGGCAGATACTCTTAACACCTGTGTCAGGTTGGCTGCTGACTCGGATATAGTGGCCTGGTAGAAGTCTTTTACAAATTTGGGGGCATTGTCATTTATATCCTTCATGTAAACATGCACAGTTGCCTGATCCTTGAGAGGCTGCGGGAGCCCCTGGTCTGTCGCAATGACCGTGAAGGTAAACACCGCAGTCCCCCTGCGCCTCATAAGAGACTCCCTGTCAAACTGGTGGGTATTTGTGATGTCCCCACTAAGAGCATGCAGCTCAAAGTCTGGCTGTGCCATTTCAAAAGAATACCTCACTTCTCCATTTGGCCCAAAGTCTTTATCTACAGCACTTACTTTGCCCACGAACGACCCAGCTTTCTGCTCCTCTTCAAAATAAAAAGAGTAATTGGTACTGTTAAAAAGAGGTCTGTTATCATTAACATCTTCTAAAATTACAGTAACATTCACAGTCGCACTAAGGGGTTCCACCGCTCTGTCAGAAGCAACAACCAGTAAAACGTATCTGTCTTGAAGTTCACGGTCTAGTTCACTTTTTATATACAACTGACCATCTGGGAATATGCCAAAAGCATCCCCGGTATTTCCTTCAGCGATGCTGTATGCAATTTCACCGTTTGCTCCTGAATCCTTATCAAAAGCTTGCACTTTAAAGAATCGAGAATTCACAGGCTCTGACTCAGAAAGCGTGACCTCATAAGAGAGCTGGTCAAATATCGGTGGGTTGTCATTGACGTCATGGACATAAACGGTTAAGATGACACTAGAGGAGAGCTGGGGCACACCCATATCAGATGCCAAGATCTCTATCTGGTAGGAACCAGCGTGGACATCCAGGGGCCCCAGCAGACTCACGTGACCGCTCTTCTCACTGATAGCGAACAGGTTCCTGGAGTTCTGCTTCAGGCTATAGAGGACCATGCCATTGACACCCTCGTCAGGGTCCACAGCCTTGGCTTGGAAAATGCTGTGACCTGCCTGCCAATTCTCCACCACATGCACACTCTCCACTGTCTGAAGGAAATGGGGAGAGTTGTCATTCAAATCCTTAACGGTTATATTAACCACAGTGTCTCCAGTCACAGCGCCCCCACTGGCCACCACTTTCAGCTGATAAAAGGACTGCTCTTCTCTGTCAATCACACTGGCTGTGGTAAGCTGCCCAGTGACCTGGTTGATTGCAAACATACCTCTCTGATCCCCAGCAGTAATGAGATAACTGATGTTGGAATTGAGATCCATGCTGGATGCAGACACACTACCCACATGATGTCCCAGAGCCACGTTCTCAAAGACCACAAAGCTGTAGGCAGCCTGGCTGAACACAGGTGGGTTGTCTTGAGTATCCAAGACAGTGATGGTTACTATTGCCTGGCTGGGAGACTGTAGATTGCCACCATCAGTAGCCACTATTTGCAACTGGTAAGCTGTTTTTTCTTCTCTGTCTAGGGCCATTCTGGTAGAAATCACCCCACTCTGAGCATTGACCTGAAACCGAGACCTGTCCCCAGCTGATATGCTATATCTCACAGTTCCATTGAGACCCAAGTCAGGGTCCGTGGCAGACACGGTAGTGATGTAGCTACCTCCAGGCTCATTCTCCTGAATGTGAGCAAAGTACTGAACTGGGTAGAACACGGGACTGTTGTCATTCACATCCAGGAGACTCACATTTATGCGAGCCACCGAGGACTGGGGAGGGGAGCCCAGATCTGTGGCCAGAACCAACAGGGAGTAGAACGCTTGCTCCTCTCTGTCCAAGGAGGAGATGGTACTCAACCTCCCAGACACGGGGTCCAGGCGGAAAGACCTCTGGTCAGTCTCAGCCTCTTGTAGGGAGAAGCGCACCGTCCCGTTGTCATCCAGGTCCCCATCAGTTGCCCCGAGCACTAGCAGTTCTGTCCCTATTGGGGTGTTCTCAACCACAGACACATCGTACCCTTCTGGCTGGCTAAACACCGGCTTCTCATCATTCACATCCAGGAGAGTTACTACAAGCTGCGCGTAGGAGACCTTGGGGTGAACGCCCTGGTCCCGAGCACTGATATTCAGTACAACTTGAGAAGCAAGTTCACGGTCCAAGCCCCCAGCAGCCCCAGTGGTCACCAAGCCACTATGTTCACTGATATGGAACCAACCTAGTCCATTGCCAGAGACGATGCTGTAACGCAGATTAGCATTGAGACCGGAGTCGCCATCTGTGGCAGACACTCCACTCACATAGCTTCCCGGGGGCGCCTCCTCGCTCAGGTTCACCCTGTACACTTGCTGGGCAAAGACAGGAGGGTGGTCATTGATGTCATTGACAAAAATCACCAGGCTGGCCACCGAGGAGCGCGCCTGAACCGCGGCGGCAGGGGGCGCCCCGTAGTTATCCGAGACAGAAACGGTCAGGTTGTAAGAAGGGATGCGCTCGCGGTCCAGGGCGCTGGCCACTTTGATGAGGCTCAGATTCGGCACTTTGCTGCTCTGCACCTCAAAGTGACGCTGCTCGTTGCCCGCGAGAATCTGCACCGAGATGTTCCCGTTGGCCGCGGGGGAGTCTGCGTCTGTCACGGTGAGCAGAGCCACCACCGTGCCCACCTGAGCGTTCTCATCTACCGAGGCGTAGCGCGAGGTGGCGGGGAAGTAGCGGAACTTCACCACCGGGTCGTTGTCATTCACGTCCAGGAGCTGAATCAGCGCCTCGGCGCGTCCGGTGAGGGAAGGTACGCCTCGGTCCAGAGCCTGCACCGTCAGCGAATACTGGCGCCGGGCCTCAAAATCCAGGGGCTCCCGTACTGTGATAAGCCCCGTTTCGGGGTCCATCTGGAAGGGGGTCCCCTCGTCCTGCAGCCGATAGCGGATGTCAGCGTTGGTGCCCTCGTCCGCGTCCGCCGCCGCCACCTGGAGGACGCTGGAACCCACGGCCGCGTCCTCAGGCACCCCCGCCTGGTAGTGGGAACTGCCAAACACCGGGGGGTTGTCGTTAATGTCCTGTACAGTCACGTTTACCTGAAGGTAGCCCCGCCGCTTGGGCTCGCCCTTGTCCTCCACTTCCACCAGCAGCTGGTAGTGCGGCGTGACCTCTCGGTCCAGCCCGCCCTTGGACACCAGATGCAAGAAGGCACCCTCGCCGCTCGGGTTCACGGTGATGTCCAGGCTGAAGCGACCCTCCTCGTTGCCCTGGATGATGCGGTAGGAGCGGTGATCCACGCCATTGGAACCGATGTCCGCGTCGGTGGCTGTGTCCAAAATGACTTGGCGCCCGCTGCTGCTGTCCTCCTTGAAAGTGACCACGATGGAGGGGTCCGGGAAGACAGGGGCGTTGTCATTCAGATCCCACACCAGCACTCGCACCTCGGTGGGGTAGGTGGGCGAGCTGGAGAGGACCACCAGATTGATCACGTCGCTGGGCAGGCTCTCGCGGTCGATGGTGGCCGTGGTATACAGGGTCCCGGTGCTACTGTTTATGGCAAACAGGGCGTGGCTTTCGCTGAGCCGGTAGGTGAAGCCGGGGCGCGTCTGGATGGTGCCCACCAGCGTGCCGGGGGGCTGCTCCTCCAGTACTTGGAACACCTGGCGCTGTTCGGCCCCACCGACGCGGGCCGGCCCAGGGAGCAAGGACAGCAGCCCAAAGACGCGCAGGAGCTGGAGCGCCGAGGGGTTGGGCAGCGGGAGCCACGCGCGGCCAGGAGCCCGGCCTACATCCAAGTCCATGGTCCCGGCTCCTTGGAACGGGGCGGCCAACAGAAGGAAGAAGCGAGGCAAAAAGAATGCAATGACCGGGATTAAGTAGCCCCGGCAAACGCAGCCGACAACCCTGAGAATTCTGCTATTTTAAAGAGCCTCCAGCCCCGAAGAAGCAGCAAGTCGCCTCAATGAAAGACTCCAACCAGGTAGCCATGCAGACAGGTCGTGCCAGAGGGAAGCGGGGACGGGAGGCGGCCGGGCATTCCGCGGGGCGCTCCTGGGAGCTGATGAGTTCCAGAAAAGTTTCTCAAACCTCCAGTATTTCCCCGTGGGCGCGTCGGTTTTGAATCCGGAGAGTGTGAGCGTTTTCGCCCCGGTCGCTGAGAGCAGGGAGAGGTGGTCTGTGTCTAAGGTGTAGGAGCAATCGTTGCAAACACTCTCCAGAAACTTTGGAGCTCGCCCGTGGCCAAGAAACTGAGCAGGACGGACGCGGGTGGCGCTGCGGGAAGAGGACGGCGGCGCACAGGGAGGGGCGGTGGGGAGCCAGGAGGTGGGCGAATTCCTTCCCTAAAGGCTGGAGACCAGGGGGCTCCTCGAGTCCCCCCCTCCCCGTCAGGAACAGCGACACCCCTCCACTGGGCTGCACTAGGGGCTGCGAGGCCCAGGCGGCGGCGGCCGCGCGCGAACTGCGCTCCCGGCGCGGGCGCTAGGGCTCCGGTGCCCGCGCGCGGTCCGCCGCGTCCTCTTCCTCCTCTGGCAGCCGCCGCCGCCGCCCCAGCTGCGGGCACAGGCAACGTCCAGCGCTCCTCGGCATGTTTCTATTATACTTCAGCCGGGGCGCCCGCCAGCCCGTTATTTGTACATCCACAGCGAGCGCAGGCCCCCCGTTCTTCTCGGCCTCGCGGGGGTCGGGCAGCAGCGGCGCAAGGTCCCCGCGTCCCCTCCCCTCAGCATGCCGGGGGGACCGTTCCCGGGCGGCCCCGTCCGAGCCCACTCTAGTGCGCCTCGCCCCTACCCTGGGGATCTTTGCTTTTAAGGTCCCGGGTCAGTTTCACTTTGTAATCCACACGGCTTTAGGTTTGGGGGGCGGTTGGTTCCCTTTCTCCCGCGCCGTCGGCGGGGCAGGCGGGGACGCCGGCGCCGGGCAGTGGCGGTCCCCGCGGCAGCTCGGGCCGGCGCCTGTCAGCGCTCTGCTGCTCGCCCGCCGGGCGGGAGGTTGTGCGGCGGAGACGCCGGAGCTCGGGAACCCCTCTCGGCACCCGCGGGTCCTCACTTTCCCCGCCCCCTGCCCGCCGCACGCGCGCGCGCACACGCTCCGCGCGCCGCCGCCACACAAACAGAGGGGGCGGGCCGAGCGTCGGGAGAGCCGGGCTCCGAAACTTTGCTCGCCGCGCAGGCATCCGCGCCGCGTCCGCGCGGACGCCCCCTCGCTCGCGGGCTGTCACCCACGGCCCGCCCCCGCCCAGCCCATTGGGCCCCACGCTCCCCCGCCCGCGCGCGCGGCTGCCGCGGCCGCCGACTGGCTGCTCGCGACGCTAATCACTCCGGCGGCCTCCGGGGGACTGCGGGCGTTCGGGGGGGAGCGGGAGCCCCGCGAGTCGGAGGCGCTGAAAAGGGGGCGATTTTTTTCCTCCTTTTTGGTGAAATCTTGGCCAGCGTCAGAGCAATAACAGCAAAAAGCTGCCGCAGAATAGATGGGGGTTAGGTCAGGTTTGCAGATAAATAACTTTAGTGCGGGGTCTGGGGGAAGACCGTTCGGTTGTTATGCTAGTAATAACTCGGGGGTGAGGGGGTCGAGAGAAAGAAAAGAAAGGCGGGGGGCGAGGGTCTGTTAGAGCGGGGAGGAAGGATTAAGCAAAGCCTGTCTGGGAATGCACCGAGCAGATTGGCTTTAACCGTTTCCTGCCCCTTCTCTTTCGATGGATCCGACAGAGTCCAAACCGACCCCGCTCCCATTCCTCCTCCGTCTACGGCGCGTGCTCCCGGCACTCCAGGGCTGCACCCATCTCGCCTCCCCACCTCCCAGGTGACTGGGGGCACCGAGGCCTCGGTACCCAGCGCACTTTGGACTTCCTATAGGAAAAGCCAGGGGAACTCGGTGTTTGTTTTGTTTCCCTTCCCAAATGGATCCCAGGTGCCAGTAGCCAAACCTTAGGGGTTCAACAATAACAATGGTAGCTCTTGGGAAAGACGGCGCTCTTTTCCGGTTGCAAAGTTTGGGATTTTGATCTCTGTTGGAGTATTTCCCCTTGACATTTTGTAGCCAAAGGAATACCGACCAATTTTTGTGTGTGTGTTTGGGGTTGGGGGCGGGGGGGGGGGGGATGTCCGAAGGAGGGAGAAGTCTGGGGAAAGGATAAATATGGAAAAATATATAAATACATAAATGAATTGTAAATTTGAAAAATGCTCATGTGTCTTGTACTGCACTCAGATTAACTCCCCTATTTACTGTAGCTAAATTTTGTGGGATCGCTTCTATAAAAGAAAAAGAAAAAATTGACTAGAAATCAGGTCAGTATTCCTTTCCCTTTAAGAGAAACCAGTTCGAAAATAAGAATTTAAACCAAGCAGTGCAAATACAGTATAGGGCGTATCTCATACATTTCTGCCACGGCGACCCCCTCCAAATTTAAAACTTTTCAGCCCGAGGAAGATTCAGCCATGAGTCAATGCTGCCCTCTGCTGTTCGGTCACTCTTACGTCTTTGGTCGCCTGGATCCTTGCTCAAAATTAAACGCAGAGACCAGAAATATCAGATGACACGGCTCATTCCTCCTTCTTGCCTGGGGTTAGTGGCAAAGAAAAAAGATCTTTAGGGATCTCCTAGTCTCTTTCTTTATTTAAGGTAAAAAAAAAAAAAACAATCAGTAGAGCCAACAGCAAATTCAAGTCCTCCGATAACAGACAGCCTGTAACCCAAAGCATCCATGGGAACCTGAACACTAAAAATGCTCTCCCCAGTTCCTTTGTTTAGGTTAAAAGGTCCACTTCTGCATATTCCTCCACTGTATGTATATACATAATGGTACATACAGTATATGTAATCAGTGAATTGGAAACAAACAAGAAAGTTCAATTTCACCGTTCCTGTATTTTTAGGAATTGAAAACTTTTGAAAGCATTGGAAGCTGATTTTTTAAAAGGGAGACATCTTTAAGCCTTTTCTCAAAACTTCCCCTGCCAAAAAGTTACAATCTTAATACCATTATTTTGGAGTAATTGAGCGAACAAAGATTTATATGTTAAAGTAGAACCAAAATTTTGTACAAACCATAGCTATGATGCGTGATTTTGAAAGAATATTAGGGGTTTTTCTTTTGTTTGTTGTTTGCTAACGCTCCACAATTCAGTCATTCAAGTAGCAAGAGGCAGAAAGAAAACATTAGGTACTCAGCAGCCGAGCAAGCACGTCGGAGAGCCTGTGGGACACCTTCATATTTAGTATCAGCGGTGCTACATTCGTGTCATTTATGGGTAGAGTCCATCTAGGGGAACGGGTGAAAACCATTCATTTTGTGGACTGGGAGTGTCCATTCTGTGTAATCTATATTTTCTATTAGATGTATTTATTTAAAAAATAAGATGGCAAGATTAAGTAATACAGAACATATGTATATCTTCAGTACATAAAATAACTTTTGAACAATTCTGAATGAGGAGTATCAAAAATGATTTAGATAATGGTACAGTTATTAGAATAAATGGGAGCTTCCCATGATAACCACATTAAAGTAACACATTCATTTCTAGGTAAAACCTACACTTAAAGTTAAAATTTATGTATACTAGGCACATAATTTCAAGAATAGTATAGAGGATGGTTTTAATGAAAGATAAGGAACAAGGCCTTTATTTTATTTTATTTTATTTTCCTCCATTAGGTTTCAAACGTTGTGGCAATATGATGCATGATTAAAAAGTAAAGACGCTCCTGCTAATAAATTTTTTAAAAAATTAAAATTTAAAACAATGCCCCCCCAAACTATAAAGTGAAAGAAAATAAAGACATACAGAGATTGTATGCATAAATAAACAAGGTTTAGCTTACTTTTGCTCTTCCACCAAAAGCTTAATTATTTTAAGAAAAGGATGACTTAGTGAAAGATTTCACTAACCATGAAATGAGATACTTCTGAGAGAGAAGATATTCAGCAATTCTAATACACTGTAGGGCAAGTTACGTTTTTATGTGCGGGCACAAAAGAAACTAAAGAATGTAGCTCCTCTGAACTTGAGGGAATACGTAAAAACAAACGGCTTTAGAACAATTCGTTATCTTGTTCTGTACACGCTTGCCATCATTCCTTCATTAAACATCCCAAATTATTTTTTCATGTTTTAGGCCCCAGGTGAAGAAGTTTAGGCTCATCATACTGACCTCATGCAACCTGCCCCCCTGCCCTGTCCTCACCCCTCTTCATTCCCCTCACGGGACCCCAGGGTCAAAGGTTCCAAGCCCCGGGCTCTCATCTTTTAGACTATGTATGGTAATTCCTATCATGTTGTGTCAGCTCTTTGATCTTCTAAGAAAATATGAAATAATTTTAAAATGAAGTCATTTTAGTGGTGATAATAGCCTGACGTATTACCAGAACAGGAAACCTATCTCCATTATTTAATTATTTTCCTCTTTCCATTTTTTTTTTTTCCTCCTTTGGGAAATCTTATTATTTGGTACTTATTTATCCATAAGCCGAGTTGATTGTGTGTCTTGCTGTCTTCTGGAAACTTCCACAATCTGATATTCCAATTCACTCATTTATTTTTCAGGTATATCCACTCTACCAGTGATTAATCTTTTCTTCCCTTTCTATCAACTCATATTTTTTCATATTTAATATTTCTATTTTGTTTTTAAATGCATTTTAACTTGTTTTCTATTGGCAATATCCACCAGTCATGTCTCTATGTTTAACACACAATTTAGATTCTTGTTCCACCTGTTAAAATGTTGCTCTCCTTATTGTAAGTCACCTGCGTTGCCCAGCTTGCCTCGCTCAGGGGTATTGGTTTCCTTACTGTTAGCAGTTAGGGCCTGTGAGCTCCTGTGATCGGAGTCAGCTGTGCTGGTTACCAGCATTGAGGAGGGATCTCTGAAGGCCCGGCCTCAGCCTGTGAGTTTAGAGCAGGGCTTGGCAACATTTTTCCCTTAAAAAAACAAGCTAGTAAATATTTTAAGTTTGGAGAGCCCAATAGTCTCTGTCACACCTGCTACTTCAACTTGTCCTTGTAATGAGGCAACAGCTATGACAATATGGAAATCATTGGGTATGTATGACTGTGTCCCAATAAAACTTTATTTACCAAAACAGAAAGCAGGTCCAGTTGGGCTTACAGGCCGCTGTTTTCGAGCGTAGGAGATACACCTTGCACTGAAAATTCTCCGGGACCAACCATTGTTGATCATTTCCATGTGCAATCTTTTTGCATATATGTACATATGTAGATACGTAGCCAATAAAGTCAATATTTTATATATGACTCAAGATTTCTGTGTTTTACATGAGTTGCCTTTTTACTTTTTTCCTGTGACCTTTTGTAATCTTGGGTTCTAAACCGTGCAGTATCGTGTGATTGGGAAGAGCCGATCTCCCTGCACCGGAATCCACGCACTGCCGGTTTGCAGCGCAGGATGGGGCGTTCCATGCCTGAGGGTGACGGGTGGGTCTGCGCGTGCTTCCTGAAGACACCAATGTCTGGGCTGTTGCTGTCAATTTCTGCAGAAAATTGGGCAACAATCGCCTTGAGGCCACACAGAGTAGGGGCAAAACCTGTTTTCTTCCTACCAGTCATCTTTGTAGTCTGTCATCAGAACTTTCTGACCTTTATTATTTGGTACTTAGCTTCCCCCTTTCATATCCACATCTCCTTGAGAAACATTATATATACACATATATCTCCTTTGTTTTCTGGCCAGTGTTCAATTTCCAAAGGTTGTATGGAAACACCAGCGCATGTAAATAAATCTGAAAGTATAAGATGGAAACTAAACTCCTATTTTTTAACATCACACTTAAGAGAGAAGCAAAATGAAGGGTTAGGGTTACAACCCTTCATAATATAGTGCATGTGAGCATGTCAGCGAACCCACCGGAATGGAAATTGCTTATACTAAATGTGAGACTAGGTCTCTGGATGTTGTGGCGTTTGCCACAAACTAGTCATTACCTACCATAATTTGGAGAAACTACCCAGTCCAACAACTGTTTGTGACAATCTACCCTTTTGTTGAAATATATAATATGTGGATAGTGGGTCACATTGTAATCTTTATTAGGTATAAATAAAATCCAAATTAGATATAAATAAAATCCAATTTATTTCAAAGTAAAAATATGTTGTAAATAAAATCCAAATTAGGTATAAATAAAACCCAATTTATTTCACACTAAAAATATATTGTAAATAAAATCCAAATTAGACATAAATAAAATCCAATTTATTTCAAACTAAAAATATATTAATATGAATAATACTCAAAGACTGCATTAACATTAAAAAAGTGAAACTGATATTGAATTTCATGCTGGAATATAAAGAAGATAAAGAAAGTAGATACCTTTAATTCCCATGTAATGCACATGTATGTCATGTCAGAGAAGTATTAAGTAGAATGATATGATGGTCGGTCTAGGTTTACTACATTTAACACATGAAAAACTGAAAATGCGGAGCAGTGTCTGTCATATGTATCAAGTCACGAATTAGCAGGATCCTACCTGAGGGTTGATT
>VMDR010006643.1:0-36631 GCA_007922815.1 Macrotus californicus
TCCTCGTTTTTTTTTTTGAATTCTTGTTTCTTCATTGTGTTGTGCTTGAATGTTTCTTTCTTTCTTCTGGTCCACACCATTGATTTGAATCCCAGTTTCCTTCCCATCACTGTTGGTTCCCTATACATTTTCTTTTATTTCACTTAGCATAGCCTTCATTTGTTCATCTAATTTGTTGCCAAATTCAGCCAATTCTGTGAGCATCCTGATTACCAGTGTTTTGAACTATGCATCTGATAGGTTGGCTATCTCTTTGTTGCTTAGTTGTATTTTTTTTTGGAGCTTTGATCTGTTCTTTCATGTGGGCCATTTTTGTTGTCTTGGCGTGCCTGTTACATAGTAAGGGGCAGAGCCTTAGGTGTTCACCAGGGCAGGGCAGCCACATTGCTGCATTGTGACGCTGTTTGTGGGGGAGGGGACTGAGAGGGAACAATGGCACTTGCTCCGCTTTCTGCCTGTTTTCAGTCACTTCCCCTACTACCCACAGTCAAATTGGGCCCTTCTGGTGCTGATTCCCAGGTGGGTGGGCTGTGTATGCTGTAGGACCCTGTGGGTCTCTCCAACAAGCTCTCCTGTGAGTCCGGGAGTTTCTCCCACTGCCGCTCTCAACCCCCACAGGAGTTTTCAATCAGAGGCTTTATTTCCCTGCGCTGGAACTCTGGGTTGTGGAGTCTGTCTCGCTCCCCTGTTGTTCCTCCCGGTTTACATGGTTGTGGGACGGCCCGATCTGCCAGCAGCCACCTCACCCGGTCCGCTGGCTGCGCCTTGCCCGCCCCAATCCTCCAGCCACCGGCCTGCCGTGAGTCCTCTCCCTTGCGTCCTCTCCACCTGGCTGCCCGTCTCCGCCCTTCCTACCGGTCTGGATGAATGTTTCTTCTTTAACTCCTTGGTTGTTGGACTTCCATACAGTTCGATTTTCTGTTAGTTCTGGTTGTTTTTTGTTTTAATATTTGTTGTTGTCCTTCTTTTGGTTGTGCAAGGAGGCACAGTGTGTCTACCTACGCCTCCACCTTGGCTGGAAGTCTCCTAAACTACTAGAAACTTAACTCTTGTTTGGATCAATTAGCCTGTGGTAAAATAGGTTCTGTTAAACATCATTATATTGCAGTTCTAAGACCCTATCAACATTAAGTAGGACTTACTGTACTTCCTATTCTCCTTTCTTGCTTTAATATTTTCCCCCTTACCTCTTATCACTATTTAATAGGCTATATATTTTATGTGCTGGTTGTGTTTATTGCCTGTCACTCCCAGTATACTGCTTAGCCAAGGTCATTGATTGGTTCAGGGATAAGTATAAGACCCAAGTCAGTCTCATCAGAGCCAACCCCAGATCTGCTGGAACTACTAATACTGAACACTCTCTTTTCACTGGTATTTCTGAGAAGAATAGAATGTCAGCCTAGAGCTGCTGATAGCCATCTTACTACCATAAAGGGAGAACAAGGGGTCAGCTCCTGGCCAAAAACCTATGTGTGATCTTTGAGGCCTGACCATGGGCTATTATAAAGACTTCATGTCAGCTCAGGCTTCTATAACAGAATACTATTGACAGGGCTGCTTAAACAACACACATTTATTTCTCACAGTTGGGGAGGATGGGAAGTTCAAGATCAAGGTGCCCACCCGAATCTGCTCTTGGTCAAGGCCTGCTTCCTGGCTTGCAGACAGCCACCATGCCCCTGTGTGCTCACATGCCCCTTTTGTGTGTGCACTTATTGAAGGAGAATTCTGGTGCCTCTTCCTCTTATGAGGACACTAATACCATCATGGTGGCCCCACCCTCATGACCCAGTCTAACCCTAATTACCTTCCAAAAGCCCTACCTTCATATCCTGTCGTACTGGAGGGTAGGAGTTTCAACACATGAATTGGGGGGAGACACAAACATTCAGTCCATAGCACTTTACCTGGCAGACCTCACAGGGGAAGGGTGTCCTCCTCACAGTGACTTGATGTACTGCTGGCTCTGAAGGGGACTGCCATGGCCAGCATTCTTAGCCCAGGCCTTCCTCTCAAAGGCCTTTTTGTTGGGGGTGGAGGGCTTAGCTGAAACCTTTTTATGGGGAAAGGAGAACCTTGAAGATGCTTTTCTCCACTCAGATTCAGTACTTAGGACTTTTCTACTACTAGGCATCCCCACTCCCTCTCACCCCAGATCCATAGAAAGGCAGTAGCTGATTATTTTTGGCTCCCTCAGCAGTGAGACGATTCCCTCCATCTATGCTGATACATCTGACCCTCCTCAGAGGCTGGTCCATGGGGAAAAATGAAATAACATGGGGGAGCTGGCACTTCCATATTCTGTGGTAGTAAGTAAATAAAGACTTAAATGTTACTTTCATTTTGCCTTGTTTTCTTAACTGACTACTTTTGACACCTGGCAGCTCAGCTCTTGACAAATAGTGTCACAAGAATATGTTTGTAATAGAGTCTTTCCTATAAGTCAGCTGGGCAACTACTCAGCTTGCTGCCTGCTGAGCAGCCCAGCATCAAGGAATAGACAAGAGTCACATACAGTAACTATGCTGTTCACTCAGCTTTTATTGAATGCAGCTTCACGCAAAGTAGAACATTAACATACATTAATATCCTACTCACACTCTTAACAATCTAAGAGTGATATCATACACACAAACAGCAATCAATGGGGAATAACGAACCCCAGTCCCAGAGTCTCAGTCTGCAGGTCTGGGAGACAGTACGGTGGGCAAGGAAGTTGTCAGTGTTTTTCAAGGAAGGATCTCTGGAGCCAGGAGGGTAGCAGGGCAGACGAAGTCCTCAGTCCAGCAGGGCAGAGCTTCTGGTGGCCAATGCCAAGGGAGGTCAGCATGGCATGGGGCAGCACTCTCGTGTGTGGAGCTCGGCTGTCTCAGCAGTGGTCTGGAGCCTGCCTCAGTTATACCTTGAGAGTGGTGGACTCCACCCTTGTAGGTCTTTTAATAAGTGTCTTGGCATCTCTGATGCTGAGTGGAGAATTTGCCCAGGAGCTTATCTATGGGTGGCCCCTCTCTGCAGACATGGCTGTTCTAATCATGTGTGCAGATATCTTGAGTGTGTCTCCTTGTCAGATGTGTCTGCTCTGACTTAGGTAGTTTCCTTCTTGAACCAAAGTGTCATGGCTGACTGACAGCCATCTTGGTTGACATGAGTGACTTCACTTTGTTTTATATACTTTATGCTATCTTGACCAGACCAATGCCATTTTATTGGTCCTGCTCTCCACAAATAGTCTTCTTAAGAATAGAGCCAACATGGAAGAAACAGAGCTGAGAGACAGAGACGGGGGTAGGAGAGGGAGACTGGGTCTCTATAACATCATCTGAACTCCCCTAAATCTAGCTGTGCTGGAAGCCAGTGCAATGTCTGAATCTTTTTGCTATTGAGCATAAACCAATTAGTGGTGTTTTTGTGTCACTGAGCCTGAGTTGATTACATCCTCTCAGTGACCCTCAGTGCCTCAGGAACTCTTCCCCTGGGTTCTTGCTCTCCCTTACACTTGTCTTCTTGGTGGTTTCTGCTCTCCATTGTACTTGCCTTCTTGGTGGTTCAGATCACCCTATACTATCCTGCTTTGCAAGCCTGCCTCCCCAAGAGACATCTGCTCTTAGAAACCAGTGGGTGTAACTTTTTAAACCCCCCCCCCCCAACACCTCATACATGCCCTTGTACAGAATCAGACAAAAAGCTCTGTAGAATGAGGGCTGTTTATAAGCACACAGGTAATTATAAGTAAGATGACAGTTCTTTAAAAAGAATATTTTATTTATTTACTTGTAGAGAGAGGGGAAGTGAAGGAGGAAGAGAAGGAGAGAAATATCCATGTGTGAGAAATACATCGATTGGTTGCCTCTCTCACATGCCCCCTGCTGGAGACCTGGCCCACAACCCAGGCATGTGCCCTGACTGGGAATTGAATTGGTGACCTTTTGGTTCACAGGCCGGTGCTCAGTCCACTGAGCCACACCAGCCATGGTGATAGCTCTTCTTAATCTTCAAAAAAATCTACATAAAAAGCCATTTTTAATCCCCTGTGGAAATAAAATCTGTATTAGGATATAAAATTTGTATTAGTTACCTTTTACTGCGTAATAAATTACCCCCAAACTCAGTAACTTAGAACAGCCAACATTTATTGTTTCAGTTTCTCAGGGTTTGGGATCCAGGAGTAGGCTAGCTGTATCCTCTGGCTCTGGATCTCTCACAAAGCTATCATTATGGAGTTGCTGAAACTACAGTCACTTCAAGACTCAACTGGGAAAGGATCTTCCTGCAAACGTACTCAGGTGGCTGTTTGAAAGTCTCAGGTCCTCACTGGCTATTGGCTGGAGACATCAGTTTCTTGCTACCTGGGCTTCTGCATAGGGCTATTCACAATAAGGCAGTTGGCTTCCCTCAGAGTGAATGAGAGAGCAAGAGAGAGAATCAAAGATGGAGGTCACAGTCTTTGTGTAACCCAATCTCAGAAAGGATATCCCAACACTTTCCCCATATTCTATGTTTTAGAAACTACTCACTAGGTCCAATCCACTCAAGGGGAGGCTATTATACAAGGGCCTGAACACCAGGGGGAAGCTCAGCTATCATAGAAGTTGCCTACCACAGTCTACCCTCTGACCCCCAATGATTCACATCAGTCTCACAGGTAAAACACACACCTCCTCTACCAAGGTCCCTAAAGTTTCATCTCATCACATCAGTTAAAAGTCCAGAATTGTATCTAAATCAAGTTCAGGCATGAATGAGGTACCTCAAGTATAGTACCTTAAATACAGATCCTCTTGATCTGGACCTGTGCAACTACAGGAATCTGTCCCCCACCTACCCAACATTCCTCTTTAACAAGGTAGAAAATTGGAGGCACGAGAGTTCATTGGTCCACAGAAATTCTGAAAGCTAGCCAAGCAAATGTTGGCAGTTCCTTGATTAGACCCCAAGCCTTGAGGCTAATTCTCCATGGTTTTTGGTGCCACTCTCTGGGGTGTGGATGTAGTCACCCCCTTAGTCGCCTTCTCTTTTTTTATGAAAGCAGCACATTCTTGTAGCTGAGCAGCTCTCTCAGATCGCTTCCTGCTGGTAGAATTCTGGGGGTTGAAAAGCATTTCTTTATTCTATACCATCTCTGTCCCCCACAGTCCAAGTTGGCAATGTTTCTACAAAATAAGTCTTTTAAGAAACTTGTGAGTCTCCTGTGAATCTCTTTGGAGTTTACTCCATTAGGCAAAAACCACACCTACACATTTCTTTGAGATAAGCTTCTTTTGCTGATGCTGAGACGGCTGAGGTCCAACACCCCTAACTTCCTAGGGGCCTATAGTTTGACAGAGAGGCACATCCTTAACCTCCTGGGATATTACAAGAAACATGTGTTTGGTCTTCATGCCCAGCCCCTGGCCAGAGCTCTTACAATGTCCTAAGTGACAACAGCCATAGGAGCATCTTTTATTATATTTGTTTTTTGTCCCTAAAATAGTTACAGAGTAATAAAGGTAAAAGGAGCATCTTTTGTTATTCATACCAAGCCCCTTCCAATTATGCCTGAGTTTATGTTAATAGGGGACTTTTGCTCCCAAAGATGGGGGAGGCTTTTTGCCAGGAGAACCAACTAGATAATTAGAGAGTTGGAATTTTCAGCCCCACCTTCCAGCCTCCAGGGGCCGCAAATGACCAATAACTTAACAGTACCTTCCTAAAACGCCTAACAGAGCTTCTGGACTGGTGATCCTGTGGAGGTGCTGGGAGGTGGTGCACCTGGAGAGGGCACGGACTTTCTGTCCCCCTTCCCACATACCTTGCCTCTGTCCATCTCTTCCATTTGGCTGTTCCTGAGTTGTGTATTTTATAATAAATGGGTAGTAGTAAGTAAAGTGCTTCCCAAGTTTTGTGAGCTATTCTGGCAAATTATTGAACCTGAAGAAGGCGTTGCGGGAACCCTCATTGGTAGCTGGATGCTCAGAAGTACAGGTGACAACCTGGAACTTGCAACTGGTGTCTGAAGTGGGGGTGGGTGGACAGTCTTGTGGGCCCGAGTCCTTAACGTGTGGGGTATGCACTACCTCCAGGAAGTTAGTGGCAGAATTGAGTTAAATTGTAGGACACCCAGTCAGTCCTCTGAGAAGTGGAGAACTGCTTGGTGTGGAAAACCCATATATCTGGTGCCAGAAGGGTTATGAGTAGAGCAGAACAGTTGTTCTTTTTTTCTTTAAGGGAACTTTTATGTGACTGTATAGATTCTTAGGGAACACCTTTGATTTTTCTGCGGTCTTCACAAAAAGTTTTATTTTCATGCCCTCAGTTTTATCTTTATGTCCTGCTTCCCTGCTTCCCACTGTTCTGGGTTTGACATTTGCTTGGAAATCATTAATGTTAGCCTTGTTTGCTGTCTGGAGAGGCTGAAAAGTTTCAAAAACTCTCTCTCTCTCTCTCTCTCTCCCTCTCTTTCTTTCTCTCTCTCTCTCAAGCAGTCTTTCTTTCCTCCTGTATTCTACTATAAGTAGAAAAAGGCCAGGTACCACCTTCACGCTTTGTAAACAACCCTTAACTCAGTCACCCAGCATTAGGCATATTTTTTACTTCCCACAAAACTGCAGCTACTAAATGTTACTAAACTCACTGATGCTACATAATAAGGTGTCTCTTCCTGTAATTTCCAATAGCATGTCCCTCATTGCTAGTAACAGTCTGTTCAAGACCATTAGGCTTTCTCTAACATGCTCCTCAAATTCCTCCCAGCCTCTGCCCACCGCCAGGTTCCAAAGTCACTCCCACACGTGATTGTTACAGCAGCACCCAAATCTATTTACCCCTTTTCTTTCCTTACCTCTGGAGGCAACTATTCTACTGTGCTTAAAGAATATAACTTTGTTTGTGAGGAATTCTTACAAAATCATATTCTTGTTTTGTGAGCACACATTTTTATTTTTCTAAAGGGTATTATTTTATATATTTTATTCTGATTCTCACTCTTTTCAACCATCACTATGCTTTCAAGATCCACCCATGTTGTTGTGTAGACATCTAGATGATACTCCTCTCCCACCCCCATATTTTTTTCTGTCCAATCCCCTAGGGATGGGTACCCAAATTATCTCCAACTTCATGACATCATCACAAATAATGTGGTATGGGCATCCTAACTTATCCTAACTTGGCCCCTTATGAATCTGTGTGAGGATTTCTTTTGGAGAGATATATATAGACATATATCTATATATATCGATATCTCTCTATATAGATATATATCTATATGTGTATCTCCAGAAGAGGAACTGATGATGCATAGGTTACACATATGCTTAATTTGACTAAGAAGTGCCAAATTACTCACAGTAAGACTGCATAGTCTTTATTCACACCAGCTATAAATAAAAGACCTGTATCCTACATCTGGGCTGACACTCAGTATTATCATACAGATAAAAAAATTTTTAGTCTGATATAAAATCATATCTCATAAATATTTGCTTTGTATTTTTTCCTGACAGTTGATGAGTTAGAGGAGCTCTTTGTATATTTGTGACTTCCCTCTTCCACAAACTACCTGCCCATACCCTTGTTTGTGTATTCTTTATGATCAGAGACCAGGTATACGTGTATTTTTTTTTTTTTTTCTGCATTCTTCACTGTTCCTAGAACACTGCTGGGTGTTGACTGATGATTGATGAGAAGGTCAGTGTGGCCGTGTCATATGAACTTCTGGATTTCGAGGACTACTTTTCCTCCATAGGGCCTGAGGTGTTTGCCTTCATTCAAAACACATTTATCAAATGACTGCCCTATGCCAAGTCTTCCCGTGCAACTCTCCCTTCTGGCAAAACCCAAATGACCTGTCAGTCACTCTTTCCAATGAACAGAAGAATGAAACTGGTCACACAAGTCATCTGGAATCGCAGACTCTAGTAACATTTTAAATGTCCTTTTATAGACTCCAGCATTCTATGATCTTGATTCTAACTTATTGACTGATTTTTCTTTCACAGTTGTTTTGAACTGCCCCATGCCTCGAGCAAGGTAAGACCCCGGGAATGTTGGCTGTATCTTTCCACAGTGTCAGGAGACTCAACGCGGCATTTTGTTGTTTCTCTGCTTTCTAGACCAATCCCACATCTTAGTAAACAATGATTGCTGAAAAATGCCATGGATTTCATAGTTAAAAAGTTAACACGTCTGCTCACTGTACCCTATATAGGCCACAAGTCCCAATGTGACAACATTTATCTACATTTGCAGAGTGAGGACGTGTTCTCAGCCCAGGCCTAACTGCTCCCACGCTCACCTATCCCAGGGATGGGTTAGGTGCCCAACTCTGTAAGTCTTGGCTGAAACATCTCTACCCCAGCTGACCCTTGAACGGTGCAGGGGTTGGGTACTGGCCTACTGCACAGTAGAAAATCTGTGTATAGCTTGTGACTCCCCTAAAACTTAACTATGAATAGCCTACTCTTGACCAGAAGTCTTACCAATGGCATAAACAGTTGATCAACACACATTGTGTATATTATATGTATTGTATACTGTATTCTTACAATAAAGTAAGCTAGAGAAAATATTATTCAGAATAGCATAAGGAAAATACATTCACAGTATTTATTGAAAAAAATCCACTTGAGTGGACCCACACAGTTCAAACCCATGTTGTTCAAGGGTCAGCTGTACCTGTTTATTTGCTCTTCCTTCTCTAGATTGGGAATACATTGAGGGCACAGATTGGGTCTTATTCATTTATTTGGCTATATACTTAGCAAGGCATTTGTCACATAGTAAGTGTTTAATAAACATTTATTGAATGAATGAATGCAAGAAAGACCATTTAGTGAGCACCTACTTGCCGTACACTGTATCAGGTGCTTGGAATTCATAGATGAATAAGACACAGTGTGGTGTGGAAAGTGTACAGAGAAGGGGTACCGTGTTCTACGGGGAGACGAGCTTCAAATAAAGAGGAGATGCCGTATTTTGCACTCACCTTTTTCATTTCTAAAAACAAGTTCTGCCCTTGAATTCTGTATGTGACATACATTAACTACAAGGAATGGGCTTTTTCTGTGTGTGTATGTATGTGAGAGGTGTGGCTTTGCTCATCTGACTGTGTCAGCCCCATTCTGGCCCAAGAGTCAGTACAGGGAGGTTGAAGGCCTTCTGCTCACAGTCCAAAGGGGCTTGGTCAAATGCCTGCAGCATCTATGCATCCATGCTGAGCCTCCTCATAGTGGACACTTAACCCCTTTGGAATGTGATCCAACATTTGGAAAAATCTGAGTTTCCTGGGGGTGAGCTTTCCCAGCTCCACCCCAAATCCATGTCAATTTTCAACTCTTTGGTTAAGCCAAAGGGACCTGGGTCAAGTTTTGTCCAAAGGATTGAGGTTTGAAGGGGACTTAGACCAGCAAGTTTGCTGTAAGGTCTACTTGTGTACCATTTGGACGACCTACCAGACCTCTGTAGGTACCGCATCTCACTTTGTATCAGACTCAGCAAGACGATTTTGACACTGATTTCTTAAATGGCTAATAAGCATAGGGCAGAGCCCAAAGTATGCTAGATTTTACATATGCCATGGGAAAACAAATACCCAATTCTTTGTTCTCATTTTAAAATATATTCCTTATAAAAGGTTTCTTTGTGAAAAGTCACTTACTAGTTGCTATTTGAATCAAGCGGAACAAATTTGGGCATTGTTGAGCAAATCCCTAAAGAGATTTCCTTCATTTTCATATCTATGGACTTTGAATAGTGGAGTCTGATGTGAAACAATCTTCAATAAATTTTTATCATTGATATTCTACAGGGCAGAGTTCTATTATCTTTATTCACTTCATAATCTTGAACCATTTGCTCAATAAGTACAGTGTGGGCTTCAGTTAACTATGCAACTCTTGCCTTGACATTATTTAAAAAAAAAATTATTGGACTAGTTTGCGTGTAATTGTTAACTCTATCTTTTTGTACTTAACCACTTTTAAACAGGATCTAGTGCACATGAGTTTCTTTTCCTTCCTTCCTTCCTTTCTTCCTTCCTTCCTTCCTTTCTCCCATCCTTCCTTTTGCAGGTTTATATGAGCTTTTCCATCATAAGCTAAATTTGGTAGGGTTATGTGAGCTTTCCTATTATAAGTCAAAATAGTGAAGAGCAGACAAATGGATGAATGTTGCCACTAACAATAATTGAGTGCTCTGAGGACAACCAGTACAGTAGGGATCAGCAGACATTTTCTGTAAATGGCCAGACAGTAAATATTTTACACTTTTTGAGTTATATAGTCTCTGTCAAAACTACTCACCTCTGTCTTCATAGTACCAATGCAGCTACACAATATGTAAATGAATGGGCATGGCTGTGTTCCAATAAAACTTTATTTACAAAAAGCAGGCAACAGGCCAGATTCAGCCTGTGAACTGTAATTTGCTGATCCCTAATCTAGAGCAAGTGATAGAAACAAATAGCTTTGCTTGTGAAAAATATCTGACCCACCCCATCGGCCTCTGAAACCCTCATTTTGAGCTGTCTCTTAGCATGCAGCACCTGCTGGCCAGTTTTGTTTCTTGAACTTTAGGTTTATAGGCAGAGTGTGGGGTTAGAGTGAGGGGTGTTTACAGAGGTATACAATGAGCAGAAGCTCTAAGTGGCACCCTGTCCTCTTATTTTCAATGTGAAACCTCTTGGCCTGTCTGAGTTGGGTCACAATAATGGGCTGAAAAAAGGGAATGGTCTGAAATGGAAACCAGGCACTTCGCAAAGGATCAGCATCTCCCCGGGGGAGTTGGGGTTTGGTGCTTGGAAAGAAGAAGTGGACGTGTCTCCAGGAGTAAGCTAGGAACTTTATCTTCTAGCAGCCCAGAGGTGAGCTAGAAGAGAGACCAATTTCTCCAAATTGTTCTGGGTGCAATGTTGGTTCCAGTTTTGGAGGGGTCAGGGCAGAGCACTTAGGCTGGTGATTTGTATTTCGTTGGCAAAGAAGATCCAGTGGCAGTGCTGGGATTCTCCTTGCAGTCATTGACAGATGTGAGCAATCTATTGCCAGGTGGACTCCTTAGAATATGTTAGCATTGCTGAGGCAACAATGTCACTGTGTGCATGTGATTTCAGAGGGTAACAAGTGAGACCTAAAAGAAAGGCAAGACACCAAACATATCCTTCTCCTAGAAGAGGGCCAGTACATACATTAAGACATGGAGTGGATTGTGCAGCCAAGACCAAATTCTAAGACGGTGGTTATTTTCCTTCAGCCTAGAGGAGATCTGTAATCTTGTTCTTTGCTGTATCATTTTTTTTTTTTTTCAAGTCTGAGCAAACGCAAGCCATCATGGAGCTCCTGGCTCTGGTATGCTCCAAAGTGAGCAGCATCTGTTGGGTAGAGGAGTAGTTCATGCTCAAGACGCTTTTCGAGGGCTGACCCAGCACTGGTGTCAAGCCATCAATTAGACAGTGGGTGAGGGGAAGCGAAGAGGCAGCGAGGAGATTGGTAATTACACACCATAGTACAGTTGACCTCCAAGAGCAGGTGGCGGGAGCAAGTGAAATTCCAGGCTCTGTCACTCAGGATTCATTTACGCTCTTGTGTTTAGGCCTGAGGGGATGCTCATTGATCTGGAAGAGACTGTCTACACTGTTTTGTTAATAATAGGGATAATAAGAAAATAATGTATTTAATATAGAAGGATATTTTCCTTTCCCTTTAGTTGATTGAAAGTTGTTGTTACATCTTTAAAGCCTATATTTCTCCCTTTCTCTGTGTCTGTGTAAATATACATACATTTGTACAGCAGTGCGAACATCAGGATCTGTATCAATAGCACCAATTCATTATTTACTGCTTCCATATAAGTGGCCCTTTGCCAAGGCCTTTGCAGCCCACATATTTCCATTCCTTCAAAACTGCCTTCTTTTATGGAGGTGCCATTTTTACTGCTACATAACTCTAGAGCGGTAGGCCCCCAAAATGATAGAAGACACATGAGCCCTGGAGACAGATTTGGTGAATATCCTTCAGCCTTCCCAGTCCTGCTTGCCATTTTCAGTTTCACTCAGAGCTGTGGTTCATTTCTGTCCCCTTTGTCTCTGGTGTCCCTCCTTCCTGGTGACCCAGCTTTGCTTTAGGCTTTCAGTGGGGTGGGTGACCTGTGGGTTGTGCCAGGTGCTGTCGTTCAGACTTGAGTGGCCCTGAGTCCAGGGGGTAACAGACAGCAGCGTGTAAGATGTTTATTTCCTCAGCTCCTGAGTCACATCAAACACCGATATTCTTCCAATATCAGACCCCGATGTGCAGTTGAAGTCCTGGACAGGCATAGATCTTGGCAGAAGCTGAGATTACTTTCCAATTTCACTGAGGTTTAAAAATGACATTTTTGAACTTTAAATCCTAGCAGTCATGACCTTGAGCATTTTCTTTTTCCTTTTTTGTCACCCTTTCCTTTGAAGACCAAGTCACCTGTTTCTTTGGCTTGAAACAATTTTCACATGATAAGAAAAGGAAATATATCAGAAACCCCAGAGGTGCCAATTATTTATGCCTTTCATGCTAACAACTTGCATTTCTACTCATTGGTTCATAGAATAGTAACTATCCCTTTCTCTCAAGATGCTGTGGCGGGGGGTGGAGTGGGGGTGGGGCTTTGTCTCTGTCAAGGTAGCCAGACCAGAGTTTTTAATGAGCAAGATTAAAAAAAAAAAAGTAAATTGACTTTTTAAGAGGAAACGGGCCATTCCTCAAAAACTGTTAAAGATTCTGTCATCCAGAATATCCCTATCCTGTTGTCCTTATTTACAGATTTCATGAAAAATACATCATCATAACATTGATATATGGACCCTTGTAGCATCCAATTTTTTGAAGCCCTCTGTAGCTGATAAGGATGCTGGTCATGCACTAGTAAATGCAGGGGCAATAGAAATGAGATGATGCCCCGTGGAATATAATACACACAGATGCTTTTCTAAAATATGCTCATATCCTTTGGAAATAAGGCAATTTGGCTCTCTACCTTGGCTCCGAATGAAATAATGTTCCGGGCGGGGAAGGTAGGTAATAAAAGTGACAATTGTGAAGTGTTACTGGCAGTTTCTTCATTTTTACTGCAAGCTGGGCATACATTTGTCTTCATTGTCAAAGTGCTGGTGTTGTTTACAAGTGAGAGACAAGGAAGCAGGAAAGCTTATTCAGATCTCTTGGCCAGGAAAACACCATTTCCTCATCACAAATCCAAAACCACATCTTGAGTGGGAATTAGGCGACACATTGCTTTAGATTTGGTCAGATTTGGAAGGTGACTTTGGTGCTTTCCCCACCTGCCTTGCAGTGTTGAAATACCTGGTGATTGTTGTTAGTAGAGCATGAAATCCAAACAAACATGGCCAAGTTTCGGTCTGCTGGATACTGAGAATAGCTGTGGGGTCCAGCCTTTGACAGTCTGGAAAACCTTTCTTAACCCTTCTCTTCCTTCATGGGACACAAAAAAATGGGCACAGTAACTTTGCAGGCAGAGTGAGCTGACTAACTCCTTTGCTATGGATAGCGATGCAGGTAGAGAGTTTTCTTCTGACTCCAGGCCTCCATCTACGCCAATCAGTTTGATTGGCAGAACGAAGCTCAGAACCAGGAAGTGCATTACTCTCGGAGTGCCTCTCACACCTATTGGATGAAGAACAAGAAGGAACCTATGATTCCTTCCTTGTGCTTTTGAGAAAAAACAGCCCAGCTCAGCCCTTTCAGGTGGAGGTATTTATTTGGGGGAACACAGCTGGAAGGCGAGTGCGCACACACATACCTCCAAACAAATCTAAAGTGCCCAGGGACTTCAGAGGTTGGGAGAAGGGCCTGAAATCCAAGCTCAGAGCTTGCAGATCCTCAGCAACCAGACAGCAACCGTCTGTGTGCTCCTGTCTTTATTTATGAACGGCCAACAAAGCAACTGCAGGTGATTTGGGCTGATGCCGCTGAGGCCTCTCAGATGGCCAGGCTCCTGTAAACTTATTCACTGCCTCATTAAAGCAATTTCAAAATCAATTCCAGACTTGACAAGCCGTCAGTATATTGTTGCTTCTCCGTGATGGGAGTGACATGTTAACCGCAATTAGACTTTTGCACATGCACGTCAGAGCCTGTTCAGCATATTCTTTATTAGAAGAGCCTAAAAAGCATTGTTATAATCACCTAACCTGGGGTCATAGACACATGCTCTATGATCTCTGTCTCCATCAGCGGTCCCCTCGGTGAAATTTTGCCTATTGTCCATAGAGATTAAAAGGAAGTGCTTACCCCAGATGCGATATTGGAAAATCAAAGGTCAGAACAAACCTTGTGGTTGCCTCCATGTTTTTTAATACAAGTTATAGTAGCAATCAGATTAGCATGAACAGATATTGCTCCTTCTAACAGATGGAGCAGGATTCTTATGCAAATGAGGGAGGACAGTCTACAGTCATTTGGTGTCAAAATTCAGGGGGCTGGAATAGGAATGCTGTTGTCCCAACTTGGGTTGGCCAGCGCTCCGACAGCGAGAATGGAAAAGACTAGACTCCAGTAAACAGAGGCATATTAGTACTTTATCTTGAAGATAACCTGCTCCTTCTTGAATAAAATCACTCTATCCTGTTGGAAATGGCCCTGTTTGCAGCCAGATCTATTGGTTAATTAAAGTCATCAGTGGGAGCTGTTTTCTTCCCTGCTTTGGGAGTTCAGCAGAACCTACTGAAAAAGAGTAGCATAACCTCCTTTTCCCAAGACTCAACGGCCAAATGAGATCCAAATAAGTCTCAATCCAAATAAGCCTCATTTATTTCAGGTTGGGGAGGGGTCTGTTCTATGAGTGGTCCACAGACAATTCCCTCTGGCTCTTCTCTTCTGATTTCGGCTCTGATGGCTAACATTGGAGAGTGGTTTTGTGTCTGGTGTCTAGTGTGAATAAAGCTAACATCTTCAACCTTTGAGTAAGTGCTTTCATTATTCCCACCTTGAAGAGGAAACAGGGGAGCAGCAAGTTTCAGCCGGCTGCCCGGGATCTCGTAGGTAGAATACAAGATGAAAATTCAGACAGTCTGGTTTAGACCCCCATGGGCCCAGGACCTCATAGGTAGAACACAAGATGAAAATTCAGACAGTCTGGTTTAGATCCCCCATGGTCAACAATTGCTGTAAGCTGGCTCTTGAGCAATAGTTGACCTCCATCCAAGAGGACGTCCTCCCCAAGCTTCCAAAGTTGCAAAGTCTTCAATGTCCCAAGTAAATAGTTGCTGACTGATCGACTGACTCACCGAATGAATGAATGTTGATTGACTTTATGATGAGCAAATTCATGCAAAGTTATATATATTTTAAATTTCCAGGCTCACGGGTTTGTCTACAGTGTCCTGCCTATTGAAAATCATAAGCAACCCTCATGTAGTTTATATTCCCCTTCGCTGCTTTAAATTTCTCTGTGATGCTTATCACCTGTGATGTAGGGTGTATTTTGTTTGTCTATCTCTCCCACTGGGATATACGGCAAGAACTTTCAGTGTTTTGTTCCCTGTTGTTTCAGTGCGAGAACAGTGCCTACAACAAAGAGGGGTCTTGATAATTGTTGACTAAATGAAAGGGTTATGTATTTCAGGAATAAACCGGATAGGAGAGGTATCCCGTCTCTGGTTCAGAAACATATCCGTAGACCTATGTGCCTGATCGATGAGAAAAATAGCATGAGAAAGCTGGAAGGCACGTCAGTGCTCCTCTTGTGGCCTTTGTCAGTTTCAGAAAGTCCTTTGCTTTTGGCGGCCCCAGGCTGAGGTAGAGCCAGAACTGAAACTCCTCGTCTGGGAGCTTTTCCAACCCCGTATCCCACATACTTAGTACGACCAGACTTAGGGATTTCCTTTCCCATTCAGTGCCTTATTAAAGGTCTTCTCAGAAAGCCCCCAACTGACCCAACGTTGCCCCCACCCGCACACTGGGTTGCTTCCTGGTTGGCTGTCTACAGGGGCTTTAGAGGGTCCCTGTTGTTTCGTAGGATCAGGGGTTTGCTAGCTTTTGAAATAGGCCTGCTCTTTGCTGATTTCCCCCAGGCATTTGTTTTTGAAGCCAAAGCTTCAAAGGCAAGTAACATTTGAAATTCCTCAGCTATTCATCCTGTTGGAGAAGCTCAATGCAGACATTCAAGAAGCCATTTGTTGCTTTCATTAGGTTCGATAGATAAGCAGGAAGCCACCATTTGGAGGAATAGCTGACAGGAGGTTAATATTTTGATTTGCAGTTTTCCAGAGAGAGGTTTTAGGAAAAGAGAGTGTGGAAATTGCCTGTGTGTGTGGCGGCGGAGGGGATGGTGCATTTGTGTGTGTGTGTGTGTGTGTGTGTGTGTGTGTGTGTCTATAATTTGGGGGGGTGGTGAGTAGGCAAAAAGTTTGACCAAAAAATCTTAGCATTTCCAACAAGAGCTAAAAGAACAGCAGCTTCCAAAGTGTGGTCCAGGGATCCCTGGAGGTTCCAGGAACCCTTTCAGAAGTTCTGTAAAGTAAAATCTATTTTCATACTGACACTAAGACATTATTTGCCCTTTCCTGTCTTCAGCATAACTAGGGAGTTTCCAGAAGCCACCTGACATGTGATCGTGAGGCAGAATGAATGACATGAGAAACTAGCCACCCCTGTTAGGCCTGGCATCGGAGAGATCTGCAAAAACGCAAAACAGTGCCCCTCTCCTCACTTAGTTCTTTTGAAAAAGGTAGCTACTGTCCATGAAGTTACATTTTTATGTTAACATGTAATACACTTGTTATTTTTAAATAAACTAATTCATACTTTAAAAAAATTCTCAGTTTTAATTTCTAAAATCATAAAGATTGATTATGTATATATCCCACTATAAACGAAAGCATTTGGATCCTCAAAATTTTTTAAAAAGTAAAGAGGGGCTGAGACCAAATAGTTTGAGAAGCACGGTAGTAGGGCTGTCAAAACTCCGTCTGAATGAAGCTACAAAGACCACGTGGAAGGATCCCTGAAGGATGATCTGGTCCCGTACTCTTGCTAAGTATTACCCCTTTTTATAGATGGGACAACCAAGACCTGCAGAGTTGCAGGGGTGTCCAACCTTTTGGTGTCTCTGGGCCACACTGGAAGAGGAAGAGTTGTTTTGGGCCACACATTAAATGCATTGTGACATGTAATCACAAAAAAATCTCATGTTTTAAGGAAATTTATGACTTCGTGTTGCTGTGGGCCGCAGGTTGGACACCCCTGGTTACAGACTTCCCAGAGTCCCACAGCTGTTGAGAGCAGAGTTAGGGAGAGGAATGACCCTGAGGCGGGATGGAGACCTAGGTCTTATTCCACCTGGAGCAGGGAGAGCTCCCCCTCACCCCCTTCCTCACTCCCTCACCCTGCCAGGGACACGAATGGTTCATATTAGGAAAACATAAGCTACAAACAGACAAACCTGTCTTCTTTTTCTCTTTTTCTTTGGCTGTTAAATTTATCTTTGGTAACTGTGTTGGTGAAGGAACTTAAAGTGCCGGAAAGAACAATTTATTTGCTCAGCTTATTGATCTTAGAAACTGTGGGCTGGAGTTGGCGATGCTGGCCATGCTGGCTATCATCCTCCTCAGGCCCAACTCGCAGAGTTCCACTTCCAAGCTCACTGGTGGGGCTATTGGCAAACGCCAGGCTGTTCCCTGGAGACATTAGTTCCCCACCTCCTGGACCTCTCCATAGGGCAGCTCACACCTGGCACTGGCTTCCCTTGGATTGAGTGAGTGAGAGTGAGAGGAGCCGCTCAAGACAGAAACCACAGTCTTCTTGCAAGTCTTGGCGGTGACATTGCATCTCTCTTGCCATGCTCTGATTTTTAGACTCCAGCTCCTAGATCCAGTCCTCATTCAAGGGGGGGTGGGGGTGGGGTGGGATTACACATGGGTGTGAATACAAGGAGCCATCCCAAAGGCTGTCTACTAAAACCGCTCAGCCTACCCCCTGGTCCCTCACTCTGCCAGTGGATCCACAGTGCCTTCCAAGTGTAGTAGCTTGTGTTCACTGTCTGTGGGCCAGTCCAGTGTGGAGTTAAGAACATGGACTCTGCTGCCTGTCTTTCTGGGTTTGAATCCCAGCTCTCCCACTTGGTAGGTGTTGACCTTGGGCAAGTCACTCTGTCTCTCAGTTTCTCAACCATAAAATGAAGATGATAGTACTTCCTTCTTCATGGAGGTTGTTGTGAAGATTGAGTTAATACCTACTACAGAGTTCTTAAAGCAGTGCTGGCATGGAGTAAGCACCAAACGGGTACTTAGAATTATTATACTATACACCAGGCACATTACACCGACCACCTTGCTTGTTGCTAACACTATCCCCACAAAGTAGGTATTTTCACACCATCTGATCAATGAACAATGAAGGCCTAGGGAATATAGGCTTCTTGCCCAAGGTAACATCACCGGTAAATGATGGGACTGGGATTCTTGACTGAGCTGGTGTACCCCAATTTCTGGCCTTCTACTCTGCTACACTGGGGAATGCACCAGGGAAAGAAAATGGCCATGTTAGAGTTCAGGGGAAGTCAAAAAAGAATGTACTATTGATATAATTATGAATTGAGAGGGAGATACTTTTTGATTTTTCCTGTGGGCATCAATGGGAAGTTTTTCTAGGACTAAATTTAACTTTGAAAATGAATGTCTGGTAGCTAGATTCAAAAGTTACCAGGCACTCAGACAATAATTGTTCACTGTGTGATTTTCCCTTCCTCTCCATGCTACTTACCTTGCAATGAAATGATCAATAGTTATCCTGCAAATAGCAAGTATGCCCATGAAATTTGTGACCTGGAAAGTCAACCATTACGAGTGGAGTGTAAAATGGTCTGGAAATGATCAGGGCCATCAAATCCACACCAATCAGCAGGGAAGGCTGCCTCTTGCCTTCGACACATCCATCCAAAGGTCTCCCAGTGAATTTCCAGGCTGTGGACCGGCACCATCTGCAGGGCTTTCCACGTGTGAGCTGCAGCTGCCTATGGCAGTGTCTCCTTCTGGGCTGAGAGCTTCTCCTTAAACACTAAGGCAGGGAGGTGCTGTGCTCCAGATCCATCCAGTAAACATTCCATAACCCACCTTAGCCAGTGTGGCCGTTTGTGGACCAGTGGCCCACTGAGTTGGTTGTTCTCAGCAGAGCTGGGGCGCATTTCCTTGTGACTTCCCTTTAGAGGGGAAACTTCAGGGAAGGCAAAATGTCTGTGGATGGGCCTTGAGGAAATAGGGAGTGCCTGCCTCCTCTGTCATCAGGGCAGGCAGACCCTGCTGGGGAGAGGGCAGCCACTGCTCATCTCTATGTCCTCTCCAAAAAAAAAAAAAGAAAATTAATTACACAATTACTAATTCAGGAGTAAGGAAGAAGGGCAAGATCAGTTCTCCTCCCTTAAGAACTTGCATCTCTATTGGGGATTCATGATGGAGTCACGCGAGCCAATAAGGAAGGTTTCAGGGCAGTGAGAACTTGTGAACAGGGACTGGGAATATCAGTGGGCCTGGAACATTCAGGAAAGGTCTAGTGGAAAGGGTAAAGTTTGAGCCAGGCCTGGGAGGCTTTAACTAGGTCAAGAAGAGGGAAACATCCAAGCGCTTTAGCTTTCTAGGGTATAGCCATAATCTGCCTGCTTGAGCCTCAGATCCAAGAGGGCAGCTTGGTGTCCTAGAATGTTTAGCAAATATTTGTTGCATGACCAACGGAAGAAATGAAAAGAGGGCAGAAGCCAATGCTAGAAGAGAACTCACAGCAAGAGCAAAGATGTGGAGGTGGGCAAGGCTGCAGTGTGGTCAGGGATACCTCATCTTCTGGCTAGGAGTGAGAGGGTTTGGGTCGGGACAGTTCAAAACCCAGCAGCTCGGAAGCTTAAAGCCTTTGTTCCAATTGCTCTCCCTACTTGAGCACCGCCACTCCCCTCACTGCTTTTGAGGTCGACTTGATACAAATCTGAGTCTAGTTCACTTCAGTGTGCTTAACTCTCGAACTGGAAACTGTTTCCCACAGAGATGGTTACATCAGCTCTCTAAAGTAGAGGTGACTATATCTGGGTCACAGATTTAATTGGGACAGTCAACTCTAACGGAAATGCCCGCAAAGAGAGGTTGAGTGTGCCCCTCTCTGCCAATTAGGAAGCAGATTCTGGCTGTTCCCACTCATATGTGTAGTGTTTGTTGAACCACTCAGTACTCACTTAGTCATAGAATTAAGCTCAAAAGAGAGGAATGGAGCTGCTTGACCCTCTCTGCCACAGAGTTTGATTTCCTCTCCAGTGCCACGACACTTTGACAAAAAAAGTTCTGAAGTAGCCCTGGCTGGTGTGGCTCAGTGGATGGAGTGATAGCCTGCGAACCAAAGGGTCGCCAGTTTGATTCCCAGTCAGGGCACATGGCTGGGTTGTGGGCCAGGTCCCCAGTAGGGGGCGCGCAGGAGGCAACCACACATTGATGTTTCTCTCCCTCTCTTTCTCCCTCCCTTCCTATCTCTAAAAATAAATAAATAAAATTAAAAAAAAAAAAGTTCTGAAGTAGCCCTGAGACTGCTGGAGTGGGAAAACAGGAGAGGAAAAGTTGGTAGTCCACTTAACTAAAACTGCCAGAAGCAGCGGCAAGGAACTAGGTACAGAGAACACATCTGAGTCGGGAATCACATTAAGAAGTATTTGGCTATTTGAAATCTTTCTTTGATTTTTTTCAACAGGCTCATAGCATTTGCAGAAGGGACTTTAGTGATTATATTCATAATTACAAAGGTCACACTAGTTGATATGAGAGCTGAGCAGAGTGATGTCTCTCATTTACTTTGTGCTTTTTACGTTTTAAAGTCCTTTACAAACTTTTGTTTCTCAAAATGAGTTATATAAAGGAATTACTATCCCCATTTTAAAGATGAGGGAGCTCGGGCTCAGAGTTGGAGCCGGCTACGTGGTGAAGCTTCCAGCTGAGAGCGGCCTCCTCTGTTCCTCCCCACTCCTGGCTTGACTTGCTGCAGGGAGATTGAAATCAGTGATGGAGCCAAGCAGGGGCATCTGCTTGGATGCTGCTGTGGGCACCTGTTTATGTGACAGAAGGGACACTGACCACATGAGGAGAATGTTAGGCACATCACTTATTTATTCGCCACTTAGCCCTGGAAATCCCCACGCTCTGCAGCCCGGGGGACCACTGTGCATTCCCCAAGAAGTTCTGACGGTAGTGCTCCTGGCATGAAATGAAAAACCTCAGGCGCACGTTTTCACACAGCTGTCAGCAAGCCACAGAAGTTCCCCAAGACACTTGGTACCTTGTCAAATCTGTTCCTACTCTGCGTGGGTGGCTGGATTTCATCAGCAGGGCGCTGAAAGCAGCAACCCCAGAAGGGCTGCTTTTGGACGGAGCAGATCCTCAGGTCTTGCCCTTGCTTTACAATCCCCATTTCTGAGATGCAAACACAGTGCTGATGTATTCCACATGCTTTTTTATTTGCAGTCTTTGCCAGTATGAGATATTTTGAGATAGGAGCTATTTCCTCTAAATTTATGTAAACTCCGGGTTCTCAAATTCCGCAGAATTATGTGTAAGGGAAGAATCCGCTGTGGACTCTATAGGTTCTT
Organism: Macrotus californicus; assembly: GCA_007922815.1. Taxonomy (NCBI): domain Eukaryota; kingdom Metazoa; phylum Chordata; class Mammalia; order Chiroptera; family Phyllostomidae; genus Macrotus; species Macrotus californicus. Next base: position 21,577 of record VMDR010006643.1, read on the forward strand.
AAAATACCCTTAAGAGACTCTGTACTCTCTGGGCATTGCCACTGGGCTCAGTCACTTTTCCTAATGATTTCTGCAATCAGTATGAAAGGCAGACAGATTGTAGTTTTACAAACTGAATAGAGAAGTTTGGAAAAAGTCTTTACTTGTCTTCGATTTTCATTTATTATCCAGCTCCAGCTTTCCAAAGAAGTTACTGGACTTGGCTGGCTTCATTAACTTAAACAGAAAAAAGTAATAAAAAGCTGCTTTTCTCTCTTGTGCTGAGTGAGCTGCTGGTAGCTAGGGTCAGGTCTGCCTGCTCTGTGGCTTTCAGAGACTAGCCAGATGGCATCATAAACAGATTCCCTGGGTGGCGGGGGCAGAGGTGAGGACAGACAATAAAGATGAGGGTGTAAGCACAAAGCTGGGATATGTCTTGAAGACAGGAATGGGAAACAGGGAAGCAAAACATCTGACTTGGCGTTAAAGAAAGGCTAAGTAATGGGGCTGCTGGTAGCAGACCGTCTCTGCAGAGGACCTCAAGAGACACACGTCTAAAGTTCCCATAAACCTCACCTAGATCAATCCTCTTGTGTTCCTTCCCAACTTTCAAAAATGGTGTATATTACTCAAGAAAAACCACAAGACTTTGAACTGGTGCTGGTTCGCCCAAGTTAAGGTCAGGTTTTGCATAGAAGATTCAGACACAGGAAATGCACTGGTGTGAATGCAATGGGGAGGGCATTGAAGCAATACCAGCGTTTCCACAGTCTCCACACCAAGATATGCGTTGTCATTGGTGGGCGCTGTTTTGATGATTTGTTTGCTTGAAGGTGACTGCAAGACCTTAGCGAGCCTCAGCTGTGAAACCCCCCAGAATGAAAGAAAAGGGAATTTAGCCGTGTAACTTGGGGTCTGTTCTCGGTTTGGGGTGAAGAGAAAGAAGGTGCTGGCCAGGTCGCACAGTTAAACAAAGGGGAGTATTGCGTTCTTCTCTTACTGGGAGTGGTGTCAAAGTTCTTCCGAAGGAAACGCCACCATCTTTCTGTGCACGTTAGTAAACAGATTTTTGGGGCAACATCTTCACCATGTGCTGTATAAAATTTTACGCCCATAATGTTTTATTCATACCAGACAATTCTTCCAAGTTGACTTGTTTAATTTTAAACTGTTGAATTTTCATAATCCTCTTCTAAGTGAATATGCTCCCAACTGGTTATTACTCCTGAGAAAACTAGGAAGTGATCTGAAAAAGATGATAATTTATGATAATATAAAGCAGGACCGATTGCTCCTCTTGGATTAAACAGTTCAGAGTTGAACTAAAGCCTAGGGACTTAAATTTCCAATCAGTAATACCCAGTGTCAGAACTTTCTGGGCCAGTTTTGCCATCAGTGGAACTTTCATTTAAAAGATAATAGAGTGTATGTCCTAAGGAGAATTAATTTAAATATATTAGTCAACTATTTCACACAAGATTATGAAAATTTTAAATTATAATTATATACATCAGCAGGTATGTTCTGATTTCAGGTTGAAGAGTCAAAGATGTTTCCGTATCCAGTCAACACACCTACCAAAGATGTTTCTGTATCCAGTCAACACACCTACCAATGATGTTTCCGTATCCAGTCAACACACCTACCAATGAGAACTGACGGCAACATCGCAGGAGTGATAACATCAAGGTGATACCTACAAACAAGGCTTGTTTAAGAATTGTGTGGACCGAACTCCTCCTCCTAGAGATTTCCCGCTCTACGTCAAACCATGCATATTACAAGGCACCCGCGATTCACATGACACACACACATGAATACACACACAATTTTATGAATTTTTATAAAGTGGATTTTAAAATTATATGGTTACTTATAACTCATTTGTAATTGACTATAAGTGCGTGGCCATGATTTGTATATAATTAGAAATTCTTTTTAAAATTTTTAATTAAAAATTTTTTAAAAAAGTTTAAAACATTTGTATCACAGTTTACATTCAATATTATTCTGCCTTGGTTTCAGATGCACAGCACAGTGTTTAGACAATCACTACAGAGTGGTTCCCCCTGCCCCCAGATATTTCAAGGACCCACCTGACCCCATACATAGTTATTATGGCATTACTGACTATACTTTCTATGCTGTTAGAAATTCTTTTGAAGTGAGAAAAATCTTACCTACAAATTCTTTTCACATGTAATCACATTTTCATAGATATTAAATTTAACAAGTAGTGACATTGCTAGGTTTGTTATATTTGTAGGTATTGAATTAAATATTTATTTAGATTTTGTGATTTTTTTTTTTTTTTTGTATTTTGAAATCAATATACTTCCCCACAGTCTCTAACATTTTAATAGATTCTTGAGAAGCCTTGTGTTCATAGTATCTGATATTTGTAATGTTCTTGGCTATAAAATCCTTTAAAGTTTAAAATATCTTCAAAAATTTATAGGACATTGAGCATGTGTCACTGTGTGTCACTGTGTGTCACTGTGTGTCACTGCTGCTTTCTGTCTCTTGTCCTCAGTAGCCAGTTGACAAGGGTTCAGGGACCAGGAGATAGAAGTTGGACTGCCCTTCTAATCAACAATTCTAGTGACCTTCTTATGCAGTTCATACTTCTCCTTCTTGAAACCTTAACTTCTGCTGGATTAGAAGGTCCTGGTTTTGGTGAGAGCGACTAGAGGCCTACCAGCCAGGGAACTAGTAAAAGTTCTAGTGACTCCGAAGCTATGACCACCACCTAGTTTCGACTCCTGATGCTCATGGACTGTGTTTGCAAGAGTAATTGACTCTGATTATCATGAAGAGCTAGGGTTGCTGCTACACAATGTGGGCGGGAAGGAGTGTGCCTCAAATGAAGGTGATTCACCGGGGTGTCTCTAAGAGCTCCCAAAGCCCAGATAACCGTACATGAGCAAGTGCGGCAACCATGGGCCAAGAACAGTAAAGCAACCGAGGGCTCTGATTCTTTGAACAATGCTTTGGTTGTATATGCTATTTCCTTCCCTAGCAAGGGCTGTGATTCTTCACTTGGGTTGTACTGTAACCTGCCTCCAATTTTCAGTCTGGAGGCAATGAGGGGAAGTAAGGTGATTTTGAGGAAGACAAATATAAGCTTATAAGGCATGTGCCTCATGTGAGGTCCTAACGCTATTTGCAGGCTTGTTTCTTCCAGTAAGAAGAGGGATCCTCTTGCTCGAATGGAGATTTAAGAAAGCTTTGAGTATTTCAAATTCGTAGGCTTATCTACCCCAAATGTCCCTATCCTGGGTTTCTGAATCATACTCTTTCTTTTTGTGTATGTGTGCTTTTTTAAAAATTAAATTTATTGGGGTGACATTGATTAATACAATTATATAGGTTTCAAGTGTACAATTCTATGATCCATCACATATATATATTGCATTTTGTGTTTATCACTCAAAGTCAAATCTCCTTCCATCACCATATATTTGACCACTTTTACTTTCTCCATCAGGATGCTGACTCTGTCAAAGAGACCTGTCGAGGCTGTGCATTATCTTCTTTGTCATTCTGCTGCCCCTATTATGAATTCCTGAGCATAATTTCCAGCGTATCTGCAAAGGGTAAGTCCTATTTCCCAGCTTTAACACAGCAAAGAAGGCACTTTCACTTGCACAGAATATCTTGAGATTGCTAGTTGACCATCTAGGTCCTCTCTTTATCCTTTTCAAAGTACCTAAAACCATTAACAATATCTGTATAGCTCCATAATTCTTACAACGATCATTGCCCTTATGATTCGAGGGCTACTACCACTGCCACATAAGCTCATGCTCACCTTCCGCCTGTGCTTCATCTGAGTTACCAGCAGCGAGTCTTAGTAATTGTGATGCTACTGCACACCAGGGCTTATCACCGCCTCTCTTATGACCAGCCATAGAATCTTTCATCAATGATCCAATTCCAAAAGTCCATCCCCAGGGTCTGCTTTCTAGGGCCACTTCTGGTATCTGCTGTCTTAACATGTGTTTTCTCCAAAAGTGTGAACCTGAGAGAAAACTAACCTCTTACCAGATTATTTTAGGAAGTGACATCAAGGTGTTAGGAAAGGAGTAACAGGCAAGGAGAAGCTAGTTCAAGAGGGCATTAGTGAGTTAATAAGTTGGTCATTTCTTTGGGAGACTTGGACTTCATTCCAAAGTGGTCCCTCTGAGGAGCTATACAGTACATGCCTCAGGAATTTCTGCTTAAGAGTCACAAGTATTTATCCCATGTATTTGTCTACCATCTTCGTTTTTCCATCAGTCAAGGTTTGTCTTATGGGGCCTTAACTCCTCACACTTCCAGGCTTGTGCACCTGGTAGAAATTGATGGTATCCCACATGGCAGTGCCGAGAGGCTCTGGGGCAGCCGAGGCAAGGAGTTGTCAGTTATGCCTGTACATGGCTATTGCCTCGGCATTGGCTCCAGGGAAAGGTGAGCTGGGAGGACACATGATGGGTCCCATGAGGACCCATTCAAGAGCTCACCTGCTAAGCTAAGACCAGAAAAGAATGTAAAAAACTCCATCAATAACATCCATCTTATGCAGTGTATGCTACTCTCTATTTCTTTAAAGTATGTATGGAAAGACCCCATTTTACTTTCTTTAAAAAAAGACATTTAAACTGCAGAGACTATAAGATACCTATAGGAGAAAATTACTTGTGTAATCCAAAGAGAAAAAAGTAAAAGAAAAAAAAAGAAAGAAGAAGAAGAAGAAGAAGAGGAAACTAGGGAAAGGCCAATTGTCCAATGATTTTAGAAGTAAAATCTGACCTTGAATGGCTAATTTGCCTCGAAAATACCCCACCCCAGTGTTCTGTGAAAACTGTTCCTCATCCTTCAGGATCCAGGTTAAGGCTTTTTTCTCTTCTGTAGTTTCTCCAACTTCTTCCACCTTCCCCTACTTTGCAAGTGTCAGCTCCTGCCACAGGGTCACTTCCTGTCTCGTCTGTGCTCCAACCCAGCATCTGTCACATTACACAGCAATTCTTTGTTTGGCCTTCTTAATAGATTGGTGCCTCTTCGTTTTTATCATCAATGCCTTTTCTGTCACCTCAGATGAACCCGATTTCTGAATTTCACTCATTGACTCATTTAGCAAATGACCTTTCAGGGTCTGTTATGCACCAGGCACAGTGGTAGAGACACCATGTTGTAAGACTCATGTCCCATCCTCAGCAGGAGGCAGAGAAGTCCAGTGGTCAGGTCAGGAAGAGGCTGATCAAAAGTCCAACCCCCATTGTAAAGCCTGAAATCCTAATTTCAGCTGTTGATGAGCCAGGGAGACGAGATCCATCAGAAGTGAAGACGTAGACCAGCCAGGGGGCTGGTGACCATCCCTTAGTGGTCTGAACATATATTTCCATCTCATGTAGCAGGATGTGGGGAGAGACCCGGAGCAGCAATGCCTCTGCCTGAGCCAAAGCGAGCCTGGGAGAGTGAGGAGGGAGATCCAGGGTATGGGCCAAAGCGGATTGCTAAAGCCCATGCAGCTGCATTCAGAAATAGGGAACTTGTTGACGTTCTCATCAGAACAATAGTTCCCTAGAATGAGAAGTGATTAAAGCAAGATCTGCATTGCCTGGCACAACCCAAGTTCAGCCTCAAACCCCTACTCCCTCCCACCTGTTGGTCTTCTTTCAGGTCAGACTCTTCTCCCGGAATAAAGGTCACCAGATATCAATAGAACTTTTCTCTTTTAAGATGTGCTAACTAGGTCTTCCAGGTTGGGCTGGTCCACCAAAGCCCTGTGAGCGCTTCAGAAAGAAACACCCGGGGGTGGGGAGAGTGATTCAAAGAGGCCACTGCTCACACACTGAATATCAGTTCCCAGGTTGGTTTCAATTCTAGGTCAAGAGTTGAAACAGCTCAAATGATTCGCTGCTCCCTCCAAATCAGGCCTCTTGGAACCTGTCTGAGGTTTCTGGTCAAGCATTTGTGGAAGCGTGTCTAGGCCTTGCCTTCCTGTGGTGGAGCGTTCTGTCAGTTTGGAAATTTTCATGAATTATTTTGAGAGCATCCAGACAGGCCCAGCTTGTCTGTGGGGAGAGAATGGCTGTTTGGTGTGTCTCGTATTTTTTTAAACTGTGGCAAATTCATACCACACAAAATAAACCTTTTTAGAATATACAATTCAGTGACACTTTGCACATTCACAGTGTCATGCAACCACTACCTCTGTACAGGTCCAAATCGTTTTTGTCCCCCCAAAGGGAAACCCCATTCCCATCAAGCAGCGCCACCCCCCCCCCCTTCCCTCCTCCAGGCCCTGGAAACTGTCACTCTGCTTTCTGTCTCTGTGGGCTCATCGGTTCCAGATCTGTCACATGCCGGTAAATGTGATCACATGATATGTGATCCTATGTGTCTAGTTTCTTTCATTTAGCATATTTTTGAGGTTCACCCATGTGGTACTACACACCAGAACTTTGTTCTTTTTTTATGGCTGAGTCCATCATGTGTGTATGCCTCATTTTACTTATCCATTCATCCGTCACTTGTGTTTCTTTCCACACCCCTTAAGACCCTGGACGTTGAGGAGTCTGAAACTGCATGACTGAGACCATTCTGTGTTCTTCAAAAGAGAAGCAACTTGTAAAGGAGATGAAGAGACCCCAAGGTTCCACTCTCTAAAGTTGATACCTTCAGAAGAAGGACACATTTAGCTGGTCAGGAATGCCTACTCCTGACTTTGCTAAGGAAATGTGGGAGAGATCTTTGCTGTGTTTTTTTCTTGTTCAAGAGAAAGTACTTGGCTTGAATTCCTTAAGTGGGGCCACTTTGCCAGATTAGAGGGTTTCTTAATGCTCTTAAAGTGGACTTTTTCACAGGATAAGAAGTTTTTGGTGAATACAGTTCCCCAAATCTCTAAATATAAACAGAGCAGGGCTCAGACAATGAGAGGAGACACACACCTGCCTGGGGGTTGGTGGTTGACTCTGGCAGTGCCCCATGCTGGGTGGGGGTGGCATGTCCACCTGATCTGTACAGCCCACACTTTGTGTCAGCAGAGCCAAAGGCCAACAGAGACCAGAGTGCTGGTCTTTTCTGTGACGTGTTTCTTTACTAAGCTGCAAATTGCAACAGAAGAGATGAGATAAGGAAGAGGAACCTCAACAGACAGGACCAAGTTGGGGATGAACGTAAACAATAGGTTTGCTGCACAGTGACAAGAAACCTGCTTGAGAAGGCAAACTGATACACTGCTAGACCTGGCTGGGAGGAGAGAGAATCTTCTCTCTCTCTCTCTCTCTCTCTCTCTCTCTCTCTCTCTCTCTCTCTCTGTGTGTGTGTGTGTGTGTGTGTGTTGGGTTGCAGATCAGCCAGGGAGGGTGCCTCTTTGACTTTATCCCCAGAGGATGGACTCCTGGATATCAAGGCTGAATTTTAGTAGCAGATCTTTCTAGAAGAATTTTCCCCAGAGCCCATTTACCTGAATGAACCACAGACAGTAAAGCTGGAGTCTTTCCCTGTTAATTAAATGTGGTTACTGGGAACTGCGGCTTTATGCGGCTGCAAGTGTTACAGCTAAATCAGCAGTCACCCTCTCCATCTTAAACATCACTCTGGGTTTAGTTTACTGTTGATGCCACCCTTACCTGTGAGTTCCTGCTGGGTCTTAGCCCTTTTCTGGGACAGATGACAAGCTCCAAGCCCCCCCCAGCCCTGAGTGGTAGGATGGAAAAAAGAGAAGCAAGAGGCAGGAGGCTTAAGTTTTAACTCAGTTCTTGCCACGGGAAGTCATTTACCACCTCAAGACTGTGATCTCTCAAATGAAGGGGGATGCAGGATGTTTCCTAGTGTTCTGTACCAACCAATTCTGTTATTCACTGGTTGTAACTCCCATAAATCATTCGAAGGAGGCTTTGATGCCTAATGTTTTTAGCCTGCCTCCCGCCCAAGGGCAGAGGAAGTTGCTGGGCAAAGAGTTGCAGGGAAGTTAAGACTCTGAAGTGGTGACGAGGCCTGAGGGCATGGGCGTCGCCCTGGTGGTGCACATTTTCCCATCGTGACACATTTAGGAAGCTGTCAACTTTTACATGAAAAACCACAGTCCAACTGAACAGAGGGTGGATTTATTATTATTGTTGTTATTGGTATTTAGTGTTATTTTCCCACTGGTGTGTCCTGAAGTGAAATTACCTGGCCAAAGAATACTTTAAAACTTGTAATGATTAGGACACTGGTTACATTTCTCAAAGTTAAGCCCAAACTATAGTGAGACTCCAGAAATACAGCGGTTTACCCAAGAAAGAAGTTTACTTCTCTTTCAAACAACAAACAAGACGTAAGTGGCCCAGGGCCTGAGGAACTCTGACACGTCTACTCCAGCTGCCGCTCTGGTCCTGGTGGCTGCTCCTCACGCCCTACCCTAGATGGGAAGAAAAGGTCAAGCGGGCACGGGTGCCTTCCTTAGCTGGGCATGGTGCCAGAGTGGCACGGTTTTCTGCTCACTTCTCATTGGCAGGATTTAATTACACGGTCACGTGGTAAGCCACAAGGAGGCTATAACATGGAGTCTGTAGCTTGGCTACGTGCCTAATTAAAATTCAGGGGCTTGTTTTATAGACTGGAGAATGATCACTAGTGGGCAACCATATTCTCTGCTGCGAGACTCATGCCAGATTATTTTCCCGAATGATTTGTGCTAAAGTTCAATTCCATGAAAGCGGCATGGTCGTGCCAGTATAAAACATGTTTGTGAAGGACTTTTATTTCTGCAAAACCTCCAGACACCATGGGGATATCAACGTAGAAGATGCTGGAGACAGTTGTGAACTCAGGAAACAGCTAGAGATCGGGATTCACTTAAGTCCTGAGTGTCGTGGCTTTGACCCTGCGTGTCTTGGAAAGGACTGGTGAAAGCTGGAGCGGGTGACTTCAGGGCAGTTTGCAGGACGCTGCTGCTCATCAGCTCTTGGCTGTTTCTGCCCGTAGGGCCAGGAGTCACTGGAGGAAGTTGGCACTCAACTTTCAATGCCATTCTAGCTAATTCTTTAACGTTTTACTAAATCTTTCCATCACCAACAGGTAGCAAAATGGTAGGGTTTTGAAATGTGCTTTTCTTTTCTGGATCCGTAGTGAAGTATTGCATGGAGTGAAGGAATCAAAGGGGGGCAGGGAACGAGAACTCATGAGTGCCAGAGGCGCTGAAGGCTATCGTTTGTTCAGGGGCTGCAGCTCTTCCAGCTGCCAAGGCTGTGTGCCTCCACCATGCCACACGGCAACCCGTGGGGACAGTGAGGTCACTCAAGATCTATCCATGGGCCCAGTTACCACATATCTTTAGCCAGAAAATATTCTCTCTGGGTCCTTTTTCTTCATGTTCCGTGAGTTAGAGAAGAAACCGAGACTAGTGTAGTAGTTGGGCGAATGGCTGAAATGAAATAATGAAATAATATCATTGATGGTGAAGGACTAGATGAAGCTGAAGTTCTAACTACGAAAAACTTTGTCAAAATTGGCAAGAAGAAGATTCTCGTTTTTGTCTCACCTCCCCTAGGAGTTCCATCTCTGCCATTCTCCACCGGTGTTCTCACGGTGGTCTATACCCTCTCCTCTCCAAAGTGTGTTCTTTTGGGCAGTATCTCATGTTTTCTGTTTTCCACTTCTCACTTTCTTACCCCTATTGTGAAGATGTGTGTTCTACTTTCTTATTCTAAGAACAGGTAAGCCCACCTTCTCTCTATTCCTCCATTCCTTTATTTCTCCATCCCTCCATCTGTCTTGTAATCAAGTCCTCTATCCTTCCATCGACCCTGTCAGCCAGTCTTCCTTCCCTCCCTTCCTCCTTTCTTTCTTTCTTCCCTCCCTCCTTCCCTTCCACCCTTCCTCCCTTCTTTCTTTCTATCCACCCACTCAGGTAAGCAAATCTAACCTACAGTGTTAATGGCTTTAAACATCTCAGCATTAAACCTTCTCTAGTTGACGGAATTTCTGGCGCGATAACAGGCTAATGGGATAGATATTTGGGGAGGAATGTATGACGAATTTAGCTACCTCATATTTTCTGCTTACTCATAGAGCTGGTTATGGCAGGATACAAACAAGTTTGAAGATGATTCTGCTCAGTTCATAGTCGCCTCTGTGTAATTTCTGTCATGACAGAACATGAAATAAACCGATAGCTGTGGCCAGCAAGGCCTCATTGCTGGGAAGGCCCAGGTTTGCAGCAGGTGAGGAGGCCTCTGCGAGGCACCTGCCCTGGGTTTCATTGCTGACCAGTTTGGAGGGTTTTCGTGGTGGGGCTCCTTCTGCGGTCAGGGCACTGGGACTGTGGGTACAGTCTGTCTTGTCATCACTTTCACTCTGATTAGCTTCATTCGGAAGAACTATTACCAGCCTTTCACAAACACAGGTCAGCGTGGGAAAACCAGTTCCTCTGTACTGATTTAATCTCTTTGCCTAGTGGCTGATCTTGGGAAAAAAGACACTCCTTCTCATGTCAAACATGTAGGACATGTCAGCCTACAGCTGCTCCTTATGCATCTTGGGTTTTCTCCCTGTGGGCCCTCAGCATCTTGGGACAGCCAGCTAAGAGGTGTCTGGCTGGCTTAGGCCCTGATGCATCAGTCACTGCTAGAATTGTTACCATTAGGCTCTGGGTGTAATCAAACAATCTGTAGCTCGGTGGGACATCCTGCTTGCTCTGGGTGACTCAGAGCTCCCAGGCAGCTGGTTGAAGTTTTGTTTATAGCAGCGCCGCCCACTCACTCCCAACTCCCTGTTAACCGCTCCCCAGGTGGCCTGACTTCTGGTGCAAATAAAAGTTTGTCAACTGTTGCTTTCTGTCTCCTCTGTGTATGTGTATTTAAACTCACTTAAACAAAATTAAGCTGTGGGAGTCCACTATATAAAGTTTCTATTACAAAATTATTGGAACTCTCCAAGGCACTGCGGAGGAGAGCAGGAAGATCAATATTACCTAGAATATCGTAGCAGGGCAGACACTACTCAGAGGACGTAGGATCTCAAGTATGAGAGGGAATATAGATTTCCACCTGGGAAGCCAATGTTTGAACATGATGAAGCAGCATGTTGGAATTGGTGGTCTGGCAATTATTTGAGAAATCTTGGGGAGACTCTAAATGGGCTTAAAAAAACCAACCAAACAAAAACCTCAGCTAAAGCTTTTCAGAAATAGAGTGCGAGTATTTTCAACAGGAGACCAGAAACCAAAAATGTATTTGGTTAATTTGTGGAGCTAAGGTCGCAGGAGTAGTGTGATGACTGTGTGTGCTTCTGGAGGGAGGCAGAGGACAGGGACACTGTGCAGGCTTCTAGACCAGGGAGGCTAATGAGCAGCCATTCCTCATTGTTAAGCTTGGTCCTCTGACTTGTCGCTTGGGAAGGTTTGTGGAAGTGGATGGAAAGTACAGTGGATTGTTACCTAGAGCAGATCCATTTAAAAGGCTGAGTTTACTTTCCATCTCTGTCATGTGAGCTAATTACTAACCTGCAGGCTGGTGCAATGCAACTGGCAACTAATTGGACCATTGTTGGAGCCGTGCACATGCTGGGTGCCCTTTGCAAATTGCTGAGATAGGGATCTCTGGATGGCTCCAGGGATGAGGGGAAACTGGTTCAGCTGCACCTATGGTGGGACATCAACTCTCAGTCCCCCCAAATGGCTGTGCACTGTCCGAGAAGGTGAGCAAGAAGAACAGGGAGTGAAAGGAAAAGCTCAGATTAAGAAAAGGGAATGGGGGTAAAGAGGAAAGAGGGGAGGAGGGAAGGAAGGAGAGATAGAAGGAAGGAGGGAGAGGGAGAGAGATGAGAATAAGGACAGAGAGGGAGAGAATATAATACTTCTTTCAGGTGCTGCTTTTGGTCTTTGACAATAAATAATTAAAGGGGTCATGCGCCCAGGCCAGCTTTCCCTACAATGTGTTCAGAAGAGAGCTCATGTCCTGTGTGGTGTTAATTGGTGTTTTATGGGGGACTTTTTTTTTAAAGGAGGACAGGTGTCCTACGGTCTAATCCATTTTGGAAGTGTTTAGTTCAGCTTTCTTAAGTGCATCCCCTCTCAGAACTTTCAATAAACTAAAGTGCATTATGGGGCTCCTTAGATTATTTTATCAGGGAATTATTTATTCAAGGACCATATCCTGGGACAAGCATTCTGAGAAATGGAGTTTTTGAAATAATGATCCAGGCCTTTGCCCTGGTTCCAGGCAACACTGAGCCATTTCCATGCTGGTTCTGCCTTTAAGGTGGACAAAGCCCTGTTATCATCCTTTGGCAAGAACACAAAGGCTACCTGCCAAGGCATGCTTCAGAGCCAGTTTTCATGAAACCAACACTTCGTTCATTCATTTACTGATGTACCCATTCATTCAAGCTCCATCTTGTTTACTATTATGCCTCTGGTTCTGGCCCTGCGCACTTACTCCGTTCTCAGACTTAGATACAGGTGCCTGGCTCCTGTCCCTGCAGAGTTGGAAACATCCTGCTCTTTTCTTTGACATTGGACATTCAGTGCTGCTGTACAGTCTCTGATTTGCCCTTTGGCTTTGCCTTCTCCTCTAAACTCACTGTCTCCGATTGTCTTCAAGGTCAAGTCTTTGGCCTCGGATAACCCATCTCTTACTCAGTTTTCTCAGCAAGAACAAGCTTGAAACCCTCATCAACTCCTCTTGCTCTTCAGAGTGTGGTTTTGAGTACCATCCATCCTTTGAGCCTCTTCCAGTATCTTAGCTGCTCCCAGAGTTAAGATTTTTCTTGTGTGACCCAAATATTTTTCCCAGATGATGAGTAAGTTACTTCCTCTTGTTTTTCCACAAGGACAATGGAGAATGAACAGGTGTGTTAATGATGAAGTAGGCAGGCCCCTCTTTGCTGCTTGCTAACTCTGCATTCTTTTTCCTGGAAGGGTACGGTTCCCACCCAAGTGCAGCCCCTCAGATATCCTCTAAGGACCTCCACTGGGGGTGGAAGGGAGCCAGCAAAATCCTGTCTGGCCCTATCCTTACCTCCCTCATGCTATTTAAATGGTGACAACTCCTGGTTCCCCATCTAGGGGAGAAATCCTTGTTGAGACTTGGCATTACAGGAATGTGTCTGGTGGAGAAAATCCTACTGTGTAGGTCCATGAGACGCTGCCCCAAATGTCATACTTTTGTGGTGATTCATTGCTTCTCAGGTGTCATGGGAGATGTGTGAACACATGGCAGTAAAACTACTGCTACCCAGAAGCTCAGGGAATAAAGAAACGGAACTACTGAAGATTCCCTTACATGCCATCCATGAAGTCTGGGAGAGGCTAGACAGAGTCATTAACCACTATTAGCAGCTTCTTAGATTCATTTTATTTCATTTTCTGCAAATGGGGTTCCCACCAACCAGTGGGAACAATCAGAAACATATAGTGTGGGGGAACACAGGTATCTTTCTTTCTCCAAAATTAATGGGAAAAATAGGCAGGTTTGAAGGGAGATCATGAAGAAGTTAAGTTTTTAGAAGCCTAGTTTATTTTTACCAAAAATGCAATTGCTATTGGCTCATTATAAACATTTTGGAAAATACAGAAAAGTAGGAAGAAAGAAAATTTGTCTATGAAGACAAACGGGGAAAACTTTACTCTGGTGTTAGCAACGAAGATAGTTGTATTTTTCTTGAGTGATTGCTTGGCTTTTACCCACAAACATAGTAGATCTTGTATTTAATCATATGTCCACTTTGTACCATTTTCTAGAAAACTCTGCCATGTTCATTCATGGAATAACTAATTATTCACTGAACAATATTCAGTGAATGCCTGCCATGTGCCAGGAACTCTGCTAGGCCTGGAGGATATATCTGTGAGCAAAACAGATGTGGGGCTGCCCTACATACACCCCACTGCTAGGTGGTGTGAGCTGATGGTGTTGACAGTTGTTAATGCAACTCACTGAGTGTGTAAGTAACATTGTGTTAGCACTTTGCATGTGTGCCAGGAAAATTGAATTCCTTCTACGTACGTATATTCTCTCAGAGTTTTTCCTTCTCCTCATTCCAAGGGGCTAGCCCACACTGGTTGCTATTGCCTGGGGGTGAGGTTCGTGTTGCTGGAGGACACCTTCTCACATTTTGTGGAGGCCTCTTGGCACAGTCTCTTGCAGGATGTTGTGGTTGGCATTGCAGAGGAGGAGGGAAGGAAGAAGCATGACTGGACAAGAGGGAGGTGGGAAGTAAGAAAGCCAACAGCTTCTGCAGAACTGAAGAGGGGACAGAAGGGGCTGAGTGAGAGTTGTGATGGTCTGTGTCCTCCCTGAAGGGAGTAGAAGGGGAAAAGCTAGTGACACTGCAAGGAGAGGACCCCAGCTGTCTGTGCTCCCAGAAACAGCAAAGGTTATCATACTCCCTGTGCAAGAGAGTGACCGAGGCCCCCAACTCAAGGGGCCATGAAGATGTTGACAGTGGGAATCTGCTTGCTGACCAGTATAGATGACTGTGGGAGCCCAACATATCATGAATCCTGACATCTTTGAGGCCTTTATAGAACTGATTTAAGCTACTGTGGTCACAAACCAGTCTTGAATTCTCTTTGCAACATAACAATAGCCAGCATAAATCATTACCAGATTAGAACAAATCAAATTCAGGTCAAATGTCAACTCACAGCAATCATTGAACTACTGTTTATTTTTTAATTTTTTAAAATATATTTTATTGATTATGCTATTACAATTGTCCCATTTTCCCCCTTTATTCCCTTCTGCCCCAAATCCCCCCTTCCCCAACCATTCCCCTGATGATAACCCTCCATGTGATCTCCATTTCTGTGATTCTGTTCCTGTTCTAGTTGTTTGCTTAGTTTGTTTTTGTTTTTGTTTTTGTTTTAGGTGTGGTTATTAATAACTGTGAGTTTGTTGTCATTTTACTGTTCCTATTTTTTATCTTCTTTTTCTTAGATAAGTCCCTTTAACATTTCATAAGATAAGGGCTTGGTGATGATGAACTCCTTGAACTTGACCTTATCTGGGAAGCACTTTATCTGCCCTTCCATTCTAAATGATAGCTTTGCTGGATAGAGTCATCTTGGATGTAGGTCCTCCCTTTTCATGACTTCAAATACTTC
>VMDR010006644.1:0-44394 GCA_007922815.1 Macrotus californicus
TGTATTGGGTTGACCAAAAAGTCTTATGTTTTTTTCTGTAAAACACACATTTTTCATTTTCACCAATAACTTTGTTGATTTGGATATTTTGAGGATATCAGCTATCTCCTGCTACTGGTTTCTAGTGGGAAGAGGCCAGGGGTGCTGCTAAACATCTTCCAATACATGAGACAGCCCCACAGCAGAGAATTATTTGGCCAAAATGTCAATAGCACCAAGAAACTTCACAACCCATTTTGGACACGTTCGACCAGTCTCAGCACCTTCTCCACGCACTGCACAAATCTTTTCTTTTGCATTTCAGTTGTGCTTTTACCTTTCTTGAAATAATAAAGCACAATACACCAAAAATGTTGTGTATTTCCTTTTATCTTCAGTATTAAAATGACCATAAAAATTCACCAGTTTTGATACGGTTTTTTAAAAGCATGCTGATATGACAGCTGTCCCAATACAGTCTAGTAAAACTGTTTTGAATGAAGTTCAAGGCAACTAAGCGCTACTAAAGCCATTGCACAGAAAAAATGTAATGGACTTTTTGGCCGACCCACCCCACAGTGTGTCATACCTTCGTGGAGGAGGCGAGCCGTGTTTACCTATGTGCTGCCGTCCTAAGGCCCTTTCATTCTCAGTCGCAACAACTTTGTAGCTTGATGCGGTCCAATTTATTGTTTCTTTTGTTTCCCTTGCCCCAGGAGATATATCAGAAAAAAATATCGCTGAGAGAAATGTCTGAGATTTTATTGCCTATGTTTTCTTCTAGCAGTTTTATGGATTTGAATGTTACATTTAAGTTTTAATCCACTTTGAGTTTATTCTTGTATATGGTGTAAGAAGGTGGTCTAGTTCTATCTTTTGCATGTGTCTGTCCAATTTCACCCGCGCCACTTGTTGGATAGACTGTCTTTACCGCATTGTCTGTTCTTGCCTCCTTTGTCAGCTGTGAATTGACCACACAGGCCAGGCGCGGGTTTATTGCTAGGCTCTCGGTTCTGGTTTTTGAATCTATGTGTCAGTTTTTATGCCGGTGCTACCCTGTTCCGATTACTATGGCCTGATAGTATAGTTTGATATCAGATAATGTGATACCTCTAACTTTTTTTTCCCCACGATTGCTGTGGCTCTTTGTGATCTTTTGTAGTTCCATATAAAGTTTCGGGTTATTTATTTGTTCTAGTTCTGTGAAAGACGCCGTTGGTATTTTGATAGGAATTGCGTTGAATCTGCAGATTGCTTTGGGTAGTATGGGCATTTTAATGATGTTAATTTTTCCTATCCATGAGCACAGTTTATGCTTCCATTTATTTATATCTTCTTCAGTTTCTTTCTTCCGTTAAATTTATTCCTCTGTATTTTATTATTTTTGGTGCATTTGTAAATTGGATTGCTTCTTAATGTTTCTTTCTAGTTTCTTATTGGTATATAAAAATGCAAACTATTTCTGAGTATCAGTTTTGTACCCTGCTGCTTTGCTGAATTTATGTATCAGTTTTAGTAGTTTTTTTGGTGAAATCTTTATGGTTCTTTATATATAGTCACATATTATTTGCAAATAATGACAGTTTTACATCTTCCTTTCCAATTTGGATGCATTTTATTCCTTGTCTGATTGCTGCGCCTGGGACTTCAATACTTTGTTGAATAATAGTGGTGAAAGTAGACATCCTTGTCTTGTCCTTGATCTTACAGAAAAAACTTCCCGTTTTTCCCCTTTAAGTAGGATGTTAGTTGTGTTTTGTCACATACGGTCTTTATTATGTTGAAGTATGTTCCCTCCGTCCCGACTTTGCTGAGAGTTTTTATCGTGAATGGATGTTGGATTTTGACAAGGGCTTTTCCTGCATTTGTTGATATGATTGTATGATCTTGATCCTTCGTTTTGTTCGTGTGGTACATCACATTAGTTGATTGGCAGATTTTGTATCAGCCTAGCATCCCATAAATAAATTCAGCTTGGTCACGATGTGTGATGTGACTTTTTTAACATCTCTCTGAGTTTGGTTTGCTGACGCTTGGTTGGGTCCTTTTGTACCTTCCGTCCGTTCAAAGGGAACTTGGCCTATAGTTTTCTTGTTGCTGTGTCTGTGTCTGGATTCGGTGTCAGGAGAGTTCTGGCCTTATAAATTGAGTTTAAGAACCTTCCTTCTGTGCAGCTTTTTAGAATAGTTTCAAAGGAAGAGGTATTAATTCTTTGAATATTTGTCAAAATTTACCGATGAAGCCATTTGGTTCAAGGCTTTTGTTTGTTGGGGATTTTTTGACTACCGATTCAATTTCATTAGCAGTTACTGTTCTGTTCAGACTTTCTTTTCTTTTTTTTTTTTCCTTAGAAGATGGCATATTCTTGGGAATGTATCCATTTCAGGTTTTCCAGTTTGTTGGCATCTAATTGTTTATAATATTTCATTAAAATCCCTTGCATTTCTGGTAATTGTCACTTCTCTTTCCTTTCTGAGTTTATTTGGGCCCTCTTTTTTTTTCCCTTGACGAATGTGGCTAAAGGTTTATCATTTTTATCTTTTCAAAGAACTAGCTCTTGGTTTCATTGATCTTTTTTTCTGTTTTTATTTTAGACTCTATCTTGCTTATTTCTGTGTTGATCTTAATTTTTTTTCCTTCCTTCTACTCGCTTTGGGCTTTGTTTGTTCTGCTTTTTCTAGTTCCTTTAGGTGTAAGTTTCGATTTTTTTATTTGAGATTTTTCTTGTTTTTTTTAGGTAGGCCTGTGTTTCTATACATTTCACCCTAGAACTGCTTCCGTTCTGTCTTACAGATTTTGGATTGTTGTGTTTTCATTTTCGTTTGTCTGAAGGTATCTTGATCCTTGCTCTCTGTGCACCCACTCATTGTTTGGCAGTGTGTGTCTGGCTCCCTCTGTGTGTGTGTTTTTAATTTTCTTCTCATTGATTTATAGTTTCATACCAATGGGACTGGAGAAGATGCTTGATAGGATCTCAGTCTTCTTAAATTTTTTGAGACTTATTTTGTTGCGTGATATGCGGTCCATCCTGGGAGGTGTCCCATGTGCACTTGAAAAGAATGTATATTCTTCTGCTTTTGGGTGATAAAAAATGTCTTAAAAATATTAAGTCCAGCTGATGTGATGTGCCATTTAAGGCCACTGTTTCTGTTGTTGATTTTCTGTCTGGATGATCTATCCAGTGATGTCAATGGGGTTTTAAAGTCCCTACTACTGCTGTGTTACTATCAGTCTATGTTACTGCGTTACTTTGTGTCTGTCAGTGTTTGCTTTGTAAATTTAGGTGCTCTTGTGCAGGGTGTGTAGATTTTTAGGAGAGTTACATCCTCTTGTGGGATTGATTCCATTATCATTACAAAATGCCCTTTATTGTCTCTTTTTACATACAGCCTTTGTCTTAAAGTCTATTTTCCCTGATCTGAGTAGTATTACTCCAACTTTTTTTTCATTTGCATGTGCTCAAAATACCTTTTCCCATCCCTTTGCCTTCAGTCTGTGCAAGTCTTTTGATCTGAAGTGCGTTGTTGTAGGCACATATGTACAGGTCTTGTTTTTTAAAAATCCATTCAGCCACCCCATCTCTTTTGATTAGAGCATTTATTCAACTTCCATTTAAATAATTATTTTTATATTGCCATTATATTGTTTTCTGATGGTCTTTGTAGTTTTTCTCTGATCCTTTTCGTTCTCTTGTTCTCTTTACGTTGATGGTTGTCTGTAGTGTCTGCTTTGGTTCCTCTTTCCTTATTCCTTGTATATCTTACAGACCTCCGGTCTGTGTTTACATGTGCTCCATACCTACCTAGCTATGGCTGTGGTGACCGCTTTAACTTACTGTTGCTTAACTTTGAACACATGCTAACTCTACGCGTCTTCCTCACCCCTCCATGTTTACTCTTTTGTCATTTTTTTACTTCTCTTTTTGGGTGTATTTTCTAATTTGTTGTTTTAATTACACATGATCTTCCTGCTTTTGTTTTTTAGCTTTTGTTCTAGCTTCATCTGTGATCCACCACTTTGAAGTGTTTGCCTCTGTCGGGGACAATTTTTTTCTTTTCTATATTTTCTTATTCACGTTTTTGATCTTCTTAAAGAAATCCTTTAACATTTCTTGTAGTACTAGTTCAGTGGTGATTAACTGCTTTAGGCTTTTCTTGTGTGGGACACTCATCACCTCTCCTTTGGCTGTAAATGTTAGCCTTGCTGGGTAGCCTCCATGGTGGGTCTCTGCCTTTCATCACTTTGGGCATTTCGTGCTCTTTTCTGGCCTGGAAGGTTTCTTTTGAGAAATCAGCTGACAGTCTCAGGGGAGCTCCCTTGTACGTTAACTATTTTTATAACTAACTAATTTTCTCTTGCTGCTTTTAGATCCTCTCTGTCTTCCACCTGTGGCATTTTAATTATGGTATGTCTTGCTGTGGGCCTCTGTGTGTTTTTTTAGTTTGAGACTCCTTGTGCTTCCTGGACTTGTACATCTCTTCCCTTTACCAGGTTAGTTGAAGTTTTCAGTTACAAAAGAAATATTTGAAGTAATATTTTTTCAATCCCTTTCCCTCTTTCCTCTGGTACCCCTAGGAAGCGAATACTGGTATTCTTGACATTGTCCCGAAGGTCCCTTAAACTGTCCTCATTTTTAAAATTATTTTTGCTGTTATGATTGGGTGTTTTCTGCTACCTTGTCTTTCAGATTGCTGATTTGATCCTCTGTTTTATCTAATTGAGGTTGATTCCCTCTGATGTAGTCTTCATTTCAGTTATTGTATTCTTCATCTCTGACTGGTTCTTTTTTATGTTTTCTATCTCCATTTTTATGTTTCCTATCTCTTGGTTGGGGTTCACATTGAGTGAATCTGTTCTTCCCCGCAGTTCACTGAACAGCCTTATAACTTGTGTTTAGAACTCTGCGTCTAGTAGGGTGCTTGTCTGCATTTTGTTTAGTTCTTTTTCTGGAGTTTTATCCTGTTCTTTCATTTGGGCCAGGTTTCTTTATCTCCTCCTTTAGGCTGCTTCCCTGTGTTTGTTTCTATGTTTTAGGTACAGCTGCTGCATCTCCTGGTCTTGGCAGAGTGGCCATAGGTGTCCTGTGTGGCCCAGTGGCACAGTCTCCTTTTGTACCTGAGCTGGGTACTCCAGGCGTGTCCCTTGTGATGACTGAGTGTGCCCTCCTGTTTAGTAGAGCCTTGGTTGCTTGTTGGTATGTCCGTGGGTGGGATTGACCCTCAGGCTGACTGGGTGTGCGAGCTGGCCATGTCCACGTTGGACGAGCTGTAGTGTGGCTTAAAGGAGCTGCTGTAGCAGGGTCTGGTGCCAGTGGAGTCCACTCTTTGGGTGTGTCATTGTGGAGCTTGTTGGGGGGTGATCTGGAGTGGTCTCAAGCTGGCTGCCAGGTGTGTTGATTTTGGAGTGTCTTGGGTGGGGGGAGACTCTAGTGAAGGTCAAGGTCAGCCACAGCTTGTGCCAGGTTTGGGGCTGTCTGGTAGAAGCTACAAAGCGATCCCAGATGCTGCTTGTGGTGGGCTTGGAAGTGCTTGGGAGAGGCTCTTCTGCAAACTGAGGTTGGCTGCCACTAGCATTGGGCTTGGGGTTCTTTGATGGGCACCTGTTGTGTGCTGAAGCCAGCTGCTACTTGTGCCACATTTGTGGCTGCTTATTTGAGGCTCTGTTCCAAGTCAAGACTGGCCACTGCTTCTGCCAGGCTTGGGGCTACCTGATGGGAGTTACAATACAGTTGAGAGCAGTCACTGCTTGTGCCAGGCCTGGAGTAGCTCAGCAAGAGGCACAGGGCGTGCTGAAGCCAGCCGCTGCGTGTTTGGGATTTGTGGACCTTTGAGAGATTTTAGGAAAGTTGCAGCTCAAGCTGAGTCAGGCTGCTGCTTGTGGGGGAGCTGCTGGAATTGGTTCATTCTCAGCTTGTGAGTTGGGTGGGGCTGGGTCTCAGGGAATCAGCAGGGAAAGGTGAAGGGTATTAGCCAGGTTAATTCAGAACTCAGATTTGGTACCTGTGGGATTGGCACAAGGAGAGCTTAACAAAGGAGCAATGGCATCTGCCAGCACTTCTGTGCCTGGAGTGAGGTGCCCTGACTTTTAGCCCTTTAGCCCTTACCCTGAAGCTAGTCAGTTTTCCCTTTACATCCTGCTTCTTTCCAAGGTGCTGCCTTTGCACTGGAGCCCCCGACAGCGAGTTTGTGAGTCTGCACGGTGTCTTTAAAGCCTGCAGTGCCTAATCCTCTAGCTCAGATGCAATCCCCATTGGTTTTCACAGCCACATGTCATGGGGACTTCACTTCCTGGTAGTGGAACTCTGGGCTGGGGAGCCCAGTATGTGGCTGAGACCACTTGCTCCTCAGGGAGGACCTCCTCAGCCCAGATATCTATCCCATTTCTTAATTGCCACAGGTGGAGGTGGGACCTGTCCCTTTCAGCACTTCCACCCCTCCTAGCAGTCTCCACGCGGCTTTTTCTTTATGTCCTTAGTCATAGGCGTTCTGCTCAGCTAGTCTTCAGAGGGTTCTCGAGGTTCTATAGCTTAGTTGTGATTTTGATGTGGTTGTGGGAGGAGGTGAGCACAGGATTGGTCTACTTTATCTTGGCCTACTACCAGCTTGACCAGAAATCCCATTTTATTCTTTTTGATGTAATTGTAAATGCAGTTGTTTTCTTAATTTCTCCTTCTGATTGTTCGTTGTTAGTGTGTCAGTGTGTGACAGATTGCTTTACGTTAATTTTGTGTCCTGCTACTTTACTGAATTATTTTATTCTCTTAGTTTTTGGTGGATTCTTGAGTGTTTTCTATACATAGTGTCATGACATCTGCAAATGGTGATGGAGGATTATTTTGAATGATCTCTGAAAAAATATCTCCAGAGCTTGATAATTGATGAGTCCATGAATGTGAACGTTCACAGGAAAAAAAATGCCTCCAGGTGGTGACATTTGGTGATTCCCCTGCATGATGACCCTGGCGTGATGCCCCAAATCTACAAGCCACACTCACTTACACAGAGTTTTCAATAAGTTTTAAGAGTTTTTTATTGAAGCAAAACATATTCAGTAAATATGAATATGCCTATATGTGCACACACATGTAACATAATTATTAGTGTGCAGCTCAAGAGGCTTCCGCAGGCTGAACACGGCCACGTAGCTCAGATCCAGGGCCGGGCCGCAGGCGAGTCCCGCAAAGCTCCCCTCACATGCGCTGTCCAGTCTCCGCCGCCACCGGGGTAACTGGTTCCCTGCCTCCTGGCGCACAGATTGGTTTTGCCTTCTTGAGCTGTAGGTCAGTGAAGTGACACAACACATACACGTTTAGTCTAATTTCTTTGTGTGTGTGGCACAGCATTTGTTGCTGGTGGGCCCCTGGGTGTTAGAGGGTCACAGCTGGTGGTGGTTCACAGCATCTTCTGCAGTGGGGCGATGGCGAGTCTGCTGTCTTTTGTTCAGTATCACGTTTGTGAGTGTCACACGCATTGTTGTGTAATTGTAGTTTATCCAGTAGAACACCACAGTTATGAATCCGTTCTGCCTTTGATGGGAATTTCCAGTAGCTGCTGATGGGTAATTCACCTTCTGGGGCACTTATCATCACTACCTCAGTGAGCATTTGAATGTATGAATGGACAGCCAATGATTGCTAGATACTTGAGAAATCCTTCAGCATGAAAGAAATGAACCCCCCAAAAATCAAAATGAAAAATTTGTAGAAGAATTTGAGGAAATTTCCAGAAAGCAGAACAAAAAGACAAAAAAAAGTGAATATGAATTGCAAGGGAAGAAATATAAAAATAAATTATAAGAAAACTTCCTTAAAACTGAATGACATGAATTCTGATATAGGAGAGAGGAAAGGACTCATATCAAGGCACGTCGTTATAAAGTTATTTATTTGTTACAAAGAGCACTGTGAACACAGTGCAGATCAGAGGAAAGAAGCATCTCACGGGCAGAGGATCAGGAGTCAGAAAGGCGCTGGTGTTGCGGTGGCAGCACCGGAAGCGAGAACACAGTGGAACCATGTCTTAATTCCCGGTGGAAAATTATAAACAACTTAGAATTCTCTATCTTCTGTGACCTTTGAGCAGAAAAAGGAAAAGGACTCACGGACACAGACAACAGTGTGGTGACTGCGGGGCTGGGGGTGGCAGGAGAAGAGGGCATGAGGGGTACGTGTTAATGGGGAAAGAGCAATAAAAAGCGAACTATTTAAAAAAGGCATGAGGGTAGAATGAATTCATTTTCAGACATAACAAGAGTTTAAAAAATTACCTTTTTTGACCCCTCTCTACTGAAGACTGTGCTCCTGGAAGACATGGGACTTAGGGATGGGGGTTGGCCACAGCACAGAGAGAGATGGAGGGGATCCTGGGGTCGATTGAGGCCACGCAGCTGGCCCGGTTGGAGTGGGACGATGGAGGGTTCTGGGAAGGGGGTGTGTAGGAGATTTTTTTTTTTTAGGAAAAAAAGAACTTTGTTTAAATTTTTCACTTTTGAGTATTTCAAAAATGGTAAGTATTTTGACTGACTTCATAGAATATACGGAGAAATATAAAATATCGTTTACAGGGAATGATACTTCATGGTGATAATGCTGTTACTGATTACTGATTTATCAAAAAATCAGTATTACTCTATTGGGAGAATGTAGTTTTGGTGGTAAAAGTTAGGGTGTGGAGTTAGTAGTGGAATAGTTAAATTCTCATACCACAGGGTGGGGCCAAAGTAGGTTTACAGTCGTATGGAAAATAATACAAAAATAAACTGTTTTGCGTACTCACAACAGTAAACCTACTTTTGCCTGCCCCTCCCCATCCCCCCATATTAGGATGATTTCTAAAGTCATACATTAAAAATTAGTAGCATAAACATACTATTTCGATGTGTGGAAGTAAATATCAAAAGAGACAGCTAAAAACAGATGCAAGTTATTTGTTTTTAATGAATGAAATTTGGAGATACAGGTTAGGGAATTACTACTTTTCCCCGACTGATATTTTGGCACTGTGTGATTATTTTTAAAAGTGATAAAAGTGTGTGTACGCCTTGCTTGATAAAACTAAAAACTAAAACAAAATAAACACTACCATCAAGTTCCTTTAGGGAGCATTAGGACTAAGCATCCCCAGGAAGAGGAAGTCAGCTATAGAGAAAAAGAAACGTGTTTACCTTTTGTATTTGAAAGGGCTTGTTTTCTTCATTTCTGTTTTTCCTCTGTTTTATCCAAGGGCTTCAAAAACAAACCAAAAAAGATGGGTCACATAAAGCCAGACTTGATTGACGTTGACTTAATCAGAGGTGAGTTCCACACTTGCTGTTTCTCGTGTGCATTAGTTGATGGTGATATTAAAGATTGTTTTCAGGTGTCGTCCTTGTGTGATGGTGGACTTAAACTTGCAGAAGTAACCTTCCTTCCTCGTCATTCAGGCTGTGGCATTTCCCCTCTGCTTAGTGCTGTGTGGCTGTGGGGGTTACCTGGTTTCGTGAGGGTCAAGAGGGAGGGGCGAACTGGCAGCTAAGACAAACGGCAGTGCTGTGTGACGTTCACGTGAGCCCGACTGACTTTGAGCTTCTGTCCTCATGACTGAAACAAGAAATGACCTCGTCCGAGAGGATTCTTGTGACCTGATTTTGCCTTCAGCTGTGTTTAGCAGAGTGTTACAAATGGGCGTCAGTCTACGGTGTGTGCGTCTTTGACGTTCTGTTTTATTGTCTGTTTCAAGGCTCGACATTTGCCAAAGCCAAACCTGAAATTCCGTGGACGTCTCTGACTCGGAAGGGGCTTGTTCGAGTTGTGTTTTTCCCGTTGTTCAGCAGTTGGTGGATCCAGGTGACCTCTGTAAGAATCTTTGTTTGGCTGCTACTGCTTTACCTCATGCAAGGTAATTGGAGAAGTCGGAATAGGTTATGACCGCTTCTTTTCGCTGCTTTTGCTATTAGATGGTATAGACCTTACTGTTTGTTTGTTTAATTCTCAGTCCAAGGATATGTTTATTGAGTTGAGAGAGAGAAACACCAATGTGAGAGAGAAGCATCAAATGGTTGCCTCCCGTTCGCACCCCAAACGGGGATCAAACCCGCAACCTCGTGGTGTGTGGGTTGGCACTGCAACCAAGCCACCCAGCCAGGGCCAGGCTTATGGTTCCAACATTTGTCCTTTCATTAGATGGTTCGAAGTACAAAGAAGTGAAGTCACACGGACCGTTTGGAGGTCACGCTCAGAGAGCAAGTGCCGTCATCGGACTCTGCTCATGCGAGTCTCTTCCCTCCCTCCTGCCTCACCCGCCAGGCTTCTCAGGCTTTTCTCCAGTCGGGCATTTGAATGTGGGTTACCGCAAAGCTGGGTCCCAGATTCCCTTCTCTTCTCTAGGTGTCTTCACCAAGTCCCATTGCCTTAAATATAATTGATATTCTGATGACCCTCAAATGTATATCTTCAGGCCATATCTCTCCGCTCAACTTGAGACTTGTAAATACAATCGCTTGCTTGACATTTCCATGAAGACTTAATAGGTACCTTTAACTTAGTCATACCTGAAATGGAACTCTAGATTTTTTTTTCCCCAAATTTCTTTCTTGGTTCAAGCTTGCTGCTTTTTAGGACTTCCCACATTTCGTTAAATGAACCACCCAGTTTTCAGGTGAAAAATTGTCTGTTATTCCCTGCCATCAACTCTGACATCCACTCTGTCTGCAGGTCTGTGAGCTTGACCTCCAAGATAGGCCTTGCCTCTGTCTGTCTGACTCCAGCCACCATCATTGTCCACAGCCCCAGCATCCCTCCACTTGGACCGTTGGAGTAACATCTTCTCTGAGTCTTCGTTCTTCCAACCATTCTTTTCACAGCACATAGAGAAGTCCTTTAGGACAGAAAGCACATCATGTCATTTTCCTGCTTAAAACCCTTTAGTGACTTCTCATTTCCTAGAAATCCAAACTTTTTACCAGGGCCTGCAGTGCGCTGCGTGGCCTGTTCCCTGCCAGGCTCTCAGAGGTCATGCCCCGCCACTCTCCTCCTTGCTCACTCCAGGCATACGCCCTTTCTTCTGTTCCTCACACACAGCTTTTTTGTCTGTTTGAAACAGTCTGAAAGCTTTTCGCTTGGCTGTCTTTTTTCTCATCTTTGAATGCTCAGCTCTGATGAAAGCTGTAATAGTTCATAGAGAGGCCATCCCTCTCTACTTTCTGCAGCGTCCTGCCGTTCCCCAGTCACTCTCGCAGGAAGCTGCTTTAATTACCTATTGCAGGCCACTGCCGGTGTTGTTTTTCTCTGCTCGCCACGTGCAGGGACCCAGGGCATCCTCTGTGCCACCACATCGCAGTTGCCTGTCAGGAATGCTTTCTGAAAGTGGGCATAGTGCCCTGTGGGCATGCCTGTTGCCGAAAGGCGTGAGTTAGGACGGGAGTAGCGAAGCCTGGCTTGGGTGAAAGGCTTTAGGGTGATTTTTGTTTTCTTTGTGCTGGTTGTTTTGAATAGTAATGAAAGCTCTATCTAGGAATTTACAAATCTGTAAGTTTAATTTTTGAAGTCGTGACAGTGCCGTCCCGTAGGAGTTCGGTGAGGATGGCAGTGTAGTGTGTCACTGTGCATTAGCGGTGACCCTCAGCACGGGCGGCTACTGAGTACTCAGGGTGGTTAGTGTGAAGAAGGGACTGAGTTTTAAATGTTACTTAATTGTGATTAAGTCTTCATAACTATCATTTTAATGGCTGTGTAATCCATTATACGGGAACACCATTTAAAACTTCTATAATGTCTTTATAAGTCTATCATATGGATTTACCATAAATTCCTTTTTATAGTTGCTTAATATTCCATTATATAAAATTGTACAGATCCATAATTTATATAACTATTTCCACATTGTCAGCAGGTGGGTTGTTTCTGATATTTTTCTATTAATAATGATCTCATGAATAAAATCTTTTACATTTTATATTACTTCTTTAGCATTTATTCTCTGATCAAAGAGTGTCAACATTTTAAAGATTTTAGCACATACAGGGTGGGCAAAGGTATGTGTGTAGTTGTGACTATGAGAAACACAGAGTTTATTCTTGTATTATTATTGATCAATTACTATATTATTTTCCAAACAAACAAACAAACAACCGTAAACCTACTTTTGCCCACCATGCAGAGTGGCACCGCTGGTGACACAGTTCTCTTGGAAAATAGTAGGTGAGAGTACCTGTTTTACCATGCTCTTACTGACATTACTGTCACGTAAAATATTGTTGCCTAATTGGATAGACAAAAAAATTTTGCCCCTTTAATATGCATTTCTTTGGTCACTTGTAAGGAGAAAGTTAAATATTTTTCTACAGGAATGTTTTTGAAGAATTTCTTCCTTTCATGTTGAAATAAATTATGTATATTAGACTTTTCATGCACCCTGGGGTGTCTGTCTGCACTGCCTACTCTGCACCACAGCCTGTGTGGCTGTCCCCAGCTTACCCCACTGCCAGAAAAGGCTCCAGGTTTTTACTTGGCTCGTGTGCAGGTAGAGTGCATTGTGGGAAGTTACGTGCTTTTTCCTGTGCACTTTTAAAACGAGAGATTCTTGGCGGGAATAATTTGTGTGGCTTACTAGAGTTGGTCTGAAGGCGACCCCTACCGTCTTCGGCCGTGAAACCTCTTCGTTTCAGTCCTGGCGCTGGTGCTGTACTTGATGATGCCTATTGTGAGTGTCAGCGAAGTGCTCGGGCCCCTGTGCCTTATGCTGCTCATGGGGACCGTCCACTGCCAGATCGTGTCCACGCAGATAGCACGGCCGTCGGGGAGCAACGGAAATCGGCGGAGGAGGTGAGAGGAGGCTTCCGCCTGGAGCTGGGCTTTTCTGGGAGAGGCGTCGTAGATGTTGACACGTCTTCGGTTCATGTAATAAAAGTACTCCGATTTGCATATATTTTTGGTTATTTTTCAGCTAAAAATAAAAAATGAAGGCTTTGCTCTTCACTTTTCTCTCTGATGCTAAGAAACTCTGTCATGAACTTTTAATCTGACTTGGGATTTTGTCATTTAGTACGGTGGCTTAAAAGGAAATTCCTGTACTTTTTCTATATTATTCTTTATTAAAATTTATCAAAAGTTGATTTTGGAAAAATATTCTTCTGCAAAATTCAGTCTTAATCAAAATTTGGTGAAAATTCACTATAAACAAGGATCTTAGTACGTTGGGCTAGTACTACTAAAAATTCTACCTTTTTTCAATAGTGTGTAATAAGAATGGATTTCTAAGTGTCCTGAACTTTTAATGAAGATCGATTTGACTTCTCTACACATTGAACTCATGCAGTGTTTATATTGGTTATGTGCTGTGTGTGGGCTCTGGAATTGTTCGTGGTTTCTTAGGTATACTGGTACTGTTTTTCCTCAGAATATCTGTAGATTTCTGTTCCCTAAGCAGTTACTAAGTAAGATTTTTTTCACCTGGTGCAATGAATGTCAACTTATTTATTCTTATTTCTGAGTATTATTTTTGAAACAAACCCTTTCCATCCAAAAGATTTCTTGAAAATTCAGTTCAATTCATTTTAATGTTTGCTGAGAGAAATCCAGTGTTGCGTGTGTCTTGGTGGTATTTATAGGAAATATCTTTTAACTGCATGGGATATCGGTGCTAAGTAATCAGTTATTGTTTTGTGTTCTCCTGATTAAATGTGCCAAATGGGCAGGGTCTAACATTTGTATTTAAAAGAATTGTTCTTTTTACTAGTGGTACCTGAAATGACTCTTAGTCATAAATGTGAGAATTTTGGAACCCGTTTTTGCCCTTAAGTCAGAAATATTCCTGCAAATTTATCCTCATTATAAGAAGTTCACTATACTTAATTTCAGGGGGTAGTCTGTTAATATAATTTTCTGGAGGGGATATTTTGAAGTAGAAAAAGAAATAGAAATATTTCTTGAAATAGAAATATTTTCTATTTAGAAATGGAAAAGTTCTTAAATAATCTGAAGTCAGTGAAATATTTTTTAATAGAAAACTACGAAAACCTGTGAATGGAGATGGGAGCCGAGAAAACGGAAATAACTCCTTTGATAAAGTCAGAGGGTTAGAAGCCGTGGAACCCGTGCTCTTCACCAGCGGTTTTTGGGGGACTCTCTTTGGCCACAGGTGGGAAGTCTCACGTAGGAATTATTCCTGGTTTTGTATTCACATTCGTGTTTACGTAGCATGTAATCTGATGAGACCGTTGGAGTACCGAGGGCAACCACGTTATCTTCGCAGTGTGTGCGGTTTCTTTTTAAAGGCTCCAGGATGAATTGCATACTCAGCATGTCTCCACTGTCCTGTCATCTCCACTGTCCTGTCATCTGTAAATCCAGTGATCCGCCGTAATTGTTCATTCTGTTTCAATCTCTAATGATTACTGAGACCACAAGATTGCAGAAATCTAAGTGCTCTGAAAAGGGCAGATATCTTAGCCATGGGAGCCGACATCGTTAGGGGAAGAAGATGAAAAAGATGAGTTATTGTTCAGTGTGAAAGCTGATACCGCCTTAGTAATGGGCTGCAGGAGGGGAGGCTGGGTGGACGGCCTCTGGGAAGGAAAGGGTCGCCGGTCTGAGACATTCTCTCTCCTTCAAGATTTGCAGGCTGTGACTGCACTCATATGACTCCGGGAAGGACTCGTCTGTTGTATGCATGTGACTCAGAAATAAAGTTCTTTCACAGTTACTTTTCTGAAGATGAAGGGTGTTCACATGTTTTTCCAAAGCTACGTTTCCACCCCCTAGTTGATGTGTGTGAGTTCTTTGCACTGAGCATTGTGCTGGGCACTGGGTGTCCCCCTTCTCCGTGGTTTCAAGTCCAACTAGAAAGGAGCGGGGGCGCTGCAGTCCAGCGATGTGACACGCGGTGAAGACTCCATGCTGACGGGAGGCCCGCAGCCCTGCAGACGCAGTGGTGGTTCGCAGTGCAGTCAACAGCGGGGGCCACTCGGGAGCTGAGAGGGGTCGGGCTTTGAGGGACAGGAGAGGGGAGGACATTCCACTCAGTGGCACAGACAGGCGAAGTGAGGCCTCAGGGCGTGGCATTGTGTTTGAGGGGGACGTGGAAGACTGTGACCCTGCTTCCTTGCAAAGCTGGGAAGTGCAGGCTTCCTTTCAATGGACTGACCTGAGTCTTTGGAGACCAGAGATAACCTTATTCTTCCTTTTTGTACCTTTAGCAAGCGAGGAATAAAAAGTGTGATTTTCGAATTTTTTGCATTTTCAAAGTAATATTAGGGGTGACTAAAAATATCTGGAGTTATCTTCTGAGGGCGGCCCCTTGTAGTACAGGCTTCCCCCGCTAGGTGAGTGTTCTAGGAACACCATCTGCATCAGTCTACCAGCAGGCATGGTTGTGAGAGGCTGCGTTTGGCTTCAGTGAATTTTTTTTTTATGGAGATTCTTTCAATGCTTTGCCCATTTCCTGGTGGGTGATTCATGAATGCACCTGTCCACATTGCCCTGAGTGTTTAGCAGATTTTGATAAAAAATGGCATGGCCCTTGTGCCCCACCCTCCCTATTCAATCAGTCTTGCCCTGAGCAACTTTTGTTTTGTTTCCCTGGATGAAGAAAGTCCTCAAAGCAAAACGTTTTGCCGATGTGGAAGGGGTGAAACAAAAAGTGGCAGAAGCACTAAGAGACCTCAACATGGACGCGTTCAAAAACTGAGCAGTGGAAAAACGTCTCAAAAGGTGTATTACAGCAAACGGAGAGTACTTTGAGGGTGCCTGAAGTTTAAACATATTAGAATAAATAAAAAAATTTTTACAAATAAATTCCTGTTTTGGGGGGGTGCTCCCTTGTGTATTATATTTTCCTCCTCAGGAAAAAATGATTTCATGGAGGATGTAAATTTCAGAATACTAGTCAGTATTTTTCTCCTTTTTAAAAACAGGGGTAAAAGAGTAAAAATATGCAACAAAGGGACCGAAACTGACAATGACACAAGTACCCTGCGTCCCATCATTAAGAAGAGACAGTGTCGACCAGAGACTAAAATGTGGCAAACAACAGAGAAAGCAAAGCTTTCCGACGGAGAGAAGTGCCGTAGGGTAAGGTTTCCATGGGTACAAATAAATACATCAGAATCTCTTTTTCCCCCTGTGTAAAATTTCCCCGTTTTTAGATCCTGCTAGAGGTACGATAGAGATGCTACTGGGCTTGCATAATTTGTCTTAACCAAGAAGTGACACGTAAACGTAAACCCACAGGACAGGACAGGAGAGTGGTCACGTGAAGGCTGAAGCAGATTCTTCCCATTTCTGGGCCCAGCCGTGGCTGCTGCATCTGCTGCTGAGCCAGCCGCAGCGGTGGGGCCGGGAGGGGTCATCAGTAGCTGTGTCATGGTCCAGAGACGTGGGGTTTGGGACACTACATTCTGGGTCAAGGGACAGGGGTTCTGCTCTGTGTCTAAAACAATCTACATTTCTCCTCTTTCATGTTGACATTTTTTTCTCATTTGTTAAACTGTGGCGTTACCTAATTCCAAAAATAGCTGTTATTTTTGAGTCATTAGTGCACCTGGGCACGGTTCTAAGTCTTTACGTGTAGTAACTCACTTGGTTTTTTCAACCAGTCTGTGACGCAGGCGCTCTTGTTAGCACTGCTTTCCAGACGAGGACACTGAGCCCCAGAAAGAGGCCGACCTGGCTAGTGAGTCAGACCGAGTTTGACTCGTGCCGGTGTGTGCCACTGCGTCACACGGCCGCGCTATTCGGGCTCTTCTGTCTCACGTTCAGCACTTGTCTTTACTGAGGTCAAGTGCTGGTACAGCTTTGTTCAGTTTGGTGTAGTTGACTTTTACTGCTTCTGAGGTTTTACACGCTTTTCCGTTTTCGCGCGTGCCGCCTACTGGAGTGTTTGGGGCTGTCCCCGGTGAAGGAATTGCTGTTCTCTTTGTAGGAGGCTTTCAGGCGGGTGGGCAACGGGATGTCAGATGATCTGTCGAGCGAGGAAGATGGCGAGGCCCGGACACAGATGATGTTGCTACGCCGGAGTGTGGAAGGGGCCTCCAGTGACAACGGCTGTGAGGCCAAGAACAGAAAGTCGATGCTCCCACGGCACATGGACTCGCAGGTGACCGCTGTCGCAGTTTGTCCAAGCTCGGCACCCACTTCTAAGTCATCACCTTGTTCCATGTCGTTGGACACGTTTCGCCGTCGTTCACTGGCTTCCTTTTTGGCAGGTAACGAAAAGCACACCCAAGTGGTGTCACATGGCGCGGGATTCGGACAGTCTGCCCGAGTCAGAGTTTGAGTCAGCCGCCTTCAGTCAGGTAATGAGGCCTTCGGTCGCTGTCCGGGCGTGGTCTCCGGTGGAGTAGCTCTGTCCATTCCTCTTCCATCGGTTGTCCCCACGTAGTGTTCATGTCTGCCTGCCCCTCGCTTGCCTCCAACTCTCTGCCCCCCGTCTGACCCTTCTGTGTGCCTGCTCGGCCCCAGAAAGAGAACGAACGCTTCTCATTTGACCTCATCATTTTTCTTTATTGTTATTATTTTACATTTATTTTACCTTATTTTCACATGAAAATCATTGGAGTGACATTGGTTAACGAGGTCACATAGGTCTCAAGTGTACATTTTAGGATGCGTGATCTGTGCATTGCATTGTGTGCCCACATCCAGAGTCAGATGATCTTCTGTCACCATATATTTGGCCCCTTTACCTACTCCCCATTTGGACCTAATCTTAAAAGTATCATAGGTGATGCTCAGAAAGGGGTTACTCAGTCCTCAATCATGAGAAGCTTGCTTAATATTCACTTGAAATACGGAGTTTGAATTCGATGAGGACAGATTTTGGAGAGAGGACACCTGAGAGATGGGAGCAGAAACCCCCACGATGAAAGCTAATGGGCATGTTGTACATGTGGAACGTTGTAATTCTGAGGGGGGCGGAGTAGATGGTGGTGGTGTGGTTTTTGTTTTGACTGGCACGGCGGTCGGGGCCATGGGGAAACTTCCACATTTACGTTTGTGGTGCAGGAGAGCGGCACGGCCCCTCCGCCTCTCTGCCCGGTCAGCCGTGTTGGCCCGGGCCCTGCCTGGACGAGCCCTACTGCCCCGCTCAGTGTTCAGAGAAGGGGAAGCTTCGGGCAGGTCAGAGGCTCAGCTGCCTGCGTCCAGGGTGGTCCTCTGCGTGGGCTCGCAGGAGCCGCTCCGCTCCAGGGCACTTCTTAGAGAGAGCCCCTTTGTCGATTTATCTCTGTCACCTCTGCTGGCACATTCTTTAACTTAGAAAAAACTTAAAAAAAATTTCAATTACAGTTGACCTTCACTACTGTATTAGTTTCAAGTGTACGGCAGTTAGGCTCACGAAGTGATCCCGAGGGGGTCGCTTTAAAGCCCTGCATGCTGGGGTCGGCAGGGTGTCACATTGAAATACTGAAAGGTACTCCTGGTCTGTGAACCCTTGGGAACAAATGAATCGCAGTGACCGATTTGTGAAAGCCTGGCAGCCGGCGTCGCCGTGGATAACTTGTTTTACTTCGGAGAGAGGATTGTTCCTAAAAAATGAGAAAACTTTTTTTGCTGTCCTTTAAAGGGCTCTCGATCTGGTGTGAGCGGCGGCTCTCGGAGCCTCAACATGTCGAGGAGAGACTCAGAAAGCACCCGCCATGACTCGGAGACTGAGGACATGTTGTGGGATGACCTGCTGCATGGGCCAGAGTGCAGGTCATCTGTCACCAGCGACAGTGAGGGGGCCCACATGAGCACCCTTCACTCAGGGACCAAGCGCGACCCCAAAGATGATGTTTTTCAGCAGGTCTGTAAAGGCGATGGGAGTAACAGCTAATGTGTGCTGAGTGCTGACCCTGTGCCGGGCTCTGTATTATCTCATTTAACTTTATAATGACCCTACTAGATACATACTGTTATTATTCCTTGTTTAGAGATGAAGAAACCGAGCACAGATGTTGGGATTAGAACTCGGGGGAAAGTACTCTAGAGTTGCCCTAACCCAAATTTTTCTTCATAATATTTTTTCTCTTATATGAGTAGGGTTGTTTGAAGGGCGCATCAACCTCATATTCTATTTTAGGGACATCACACTATTGTGTATGAATTACTAGGAAATGGCACTGCTTACTTCTCTAATGTATAAACCAATCCATGCTCTTTACTCTAGGTTTTATGTGAATATGATAAAATCGGGTAGGCTGGAATTGGAGACCCCTGAGGAGGTATTTCAGCATTGTAGCTGATGTAGGAATCATTCTGCACCTGTAGGGTTTTTTTTACCCTTCGTCCCGCGGTGATAATGGTCTCTGCTTCTTCGGAATATTGTGACTTACCTACTGAGGATGATATAAAATGCTTACTAGCACAATTCTGGCAAAGGGTGAGTGCCCTGCAGATGTTAGCATCACTGTTTCTGTCCCCAGCAGATGGGCAGTGATGCCTCCGCGTCAGTACAGCCGGAGCCGGAGGGTTACCTGCTCCGGTCATTTCCCTGCCCGGTAGAGTGCAGGGTGAAGCAGTGTTCTCAGCCTTCCCGACGCCTGACAGTGGTCATGCTTCTTAGTGTTTTGCTCTTTAGGCTAAATGGTTCCGCAGTGACTTCCAGATAGTGGATGATGGGTATACATTTGTTTAATTATTGGGTTTTCTAGATCCTCGGGTATTTTTATGAAAAAAAATCCTGCTTTATTAAATGTATACAACTTTTTAAAACTAACCAGGAATAGCATCCATTTTTCTCATTAAAGTTTTAAGCTTTCTCCAATTTCGCTACCAAAGTTTGAATCTCAATATTCTTTGCGCGCATCTGAGGATTCATCGAAATTATTTTAGTCCTCCATAGTTACGCATGGCATGATGACCTTGACCCCCTTTGCACCTTGGGGCTTACAGTATGCTTTAGGCGTATGTGAGAATCATCAGCTGAGAGAAACTGCCATCTCAGATGGAATTCCTCCTGTCCCGGCCCCACACCTAACCTGTTCTTTTCGTCCCCTTGTCTCGGAACGCCACCACCAACCACCCAGGCAGAAACCACGGGGTCCTCATGGCCTCGTCCTCTTCACCACGTTTCTCTGGTCATCGCTTCCTCTCAGCTCTACAGCATGTCACCAGAGTCTGAACTCTGGTGTCCTCGCTGCGCGGTGCCCTCCGTCACTGCAACTGCCTCCCTCGGCTTGTCCCCCCTCACTTCACCTCCGCCCTGCAGCCAGAGAGATGCTTCAGCCCTGATGCCGCCCCCTCACTTTTGTCCCCTTCTGGACTATGCACTCCCTTCCCTTTATTTGTCCTGAGACAGCCTCATCTCTGACATTCCTTCCCTGCTCCTCGGGCGTAAGCTCCTTCCTGTTGAGCGCCACATCTGTCTTGTTCACCATTGAACGCATACTGTGTGTTACATAATAGGTGCTTAATAAATACTTTTTGGCCATCTCAACGGCCACATCAATAAATGCTCCTCATCGGCTTTCTATGCTAAGCATTGTGGTAGAAAGAGTGTATGTGATGCTTTATTAGAAAGTTGTAGTCCAGTTGGCGTAAGATTACTACATAGGACATTATTGAAGGACACAAAAATGCAGCTTGTAATTTAGGTGTTGATTGGTCCGATACAGATTATGGATCTTGATTTCAGAGGAAGGCAAGGTGAGGCTTGTGGCGACCAGAGAGGACCGTGCTGGTGGAAGGGGACTTGAGCTACTTGCTCCTCGAAGCCCAAGACATGAAGTGGCGGAGGAGAATGGGGGCCGTTTTCACTGCGACCTTCTCCCCTCGAGCGTTCTGTGCTTTTCTGGCCTGGTTAGAATGGAGAAGGGCTTACCTCCCCAGTCAGACACGTGGTAGCTAAAGCCCGACAAGCCCCTCTCATAACCAACTTCCTCCTGCCCCTGTCAAGCTGTGTTACTCTGGAAACGCTCTCCTCCTTAACATCGGACGAGTACACCAACCTTATCCCCCTTCCACGCGTGTAGAGAGGGAAACAGCCTTGGAGATGAGGGAAAGTTGTCACTGTAGGAGACATTTAGCTCCTCTCCAGGTAGGAAAATGGCTTAGTAAAGAAAACGGAACCAGAGATCAGCATCACTGAGGTGGCAGTGGGCGTGATGAGCTTTGTGAGGGAGAGGCCAGAACGATGAGGCTGGACCTGGGCAAGAGGGCCTGCGAGCTGGATGAACAGGGGAGATCTGGTGGAGCAAAGAAAGCAGTGGGTAGAAACGGTTTTGTTTTTCTTCTCAGAACCACTTATTCTGGCTTCAGAACTCAAGCCCCGCCTCTGACCGCGTCAGCGCGATAATCTGGGAAGGGAACGAGTGCAAAAAGACGGACATGTCTGTGCTAGAGATAAGCGGCATCATCATGAGCAGGGTAAGGCTTAGCAGTTGTCGTTCCCGGGCTTTTCGAAAGGTCTGCTCAGTGACCAGCAGCAATTTCATAGACCCTAATAAACACTGACTTTGCTTTTGAAACAAAAATTTGTGTTTTTAGTTAAAATTTTTTTATTTTATTTTATTGATTTCAGAGGGGAAGGGAGGGCGAAAGTGAGGGAGAGAAACATTGATTTGAGAAACATCAATCGATTGCTCCTTGCACACGCCCCAACCAGGGATTGAACCCTCAACCTGGGCAAGTACCCTGACGTGGAATCGAACCTGCAGCCTTTTGGTTTGTGGGACAACACTCCAACCAGCTGAGCCACACCAGCCAGGGCTGTATTTTTAATTTTATAGTCAGAGTCTAGTCAGGGGGTCGTCTTTTTTTGTCTCTGAGCACGGTCAGTTGTTCAGGTACACTCTATAAACACTCCTTGTCTCTTGCAAGCCTAATTTCTAATAAGACCTAAAAGCCACAAATCTGTACATCACTTTTATTTGTACTTCTTTTAGATTCAAAGATTTAGTTTTTAATAAACTAAGTAGAATTTGATAAAGCTGCTGTATAACTCCATTCAGCTGTGCAGTAATGATGGGTATTTTGAATTAATTCCCAGGTTAATGCGTATCAGCAAGGAGTAGGTTATCAGATGCTGGGAAATGTCGTCACTGTTGGGTTAGCATTTTTTCCTTTTTTACATCGACTTTTCCGTGAGAAGAACCTGGACCAGCTGAAGTCCATTTCAACCGAGGAGATCTTGACTCTCTTTTGTGGGGCCCCACCGGTCATACCTGTTATTATTTTGTCTATAATTAATTTTTTTGAACGATTGTGTCTCACGTGGATGTTTTTCTTCATGATGTGTGTGGCAGAGAGAACGTATAAACAGGTTAGTAGAAAAGTAAAATTTCTTACCTCTGCTTGTATTTCTACTTCATTGAATTATTTTTGTTCTCTTGATTTGTGCTTTCTCTAAAAGTTAATGTGTGCCAGAAAGGATGGATAAGTGGAAAGTTAGTCTTTGTGAGTTTAACATCTGTGCTGTGGATTATTCATGGTGATTTCTTAGAATCGGAAGTTTTGCTGAGCCCGTGGTTAGAGTGAGTGGCTCAGCCAGTGAGTGAGTCCGGCTGGCTGCCTGGCACCTGGGCCTCAGGGCGCCTCTGCTGGTTTCTATTCCTAGCACACGTAGTAATCTCAGAGTGAAGCGACCCAGCGAGAAGTGTCGAAGTGAGAATTACAATGATGGAGATTCGGTATGAGTTAGGGATTGAGGACTTCATCTGTTGGGGATAATGTGCCCAAAAATGGGGTTTTGAATGGAAATGTAATTTGGGAATAAACCAGATTTCTGTATAAACATTTGTTTGTGAAGTTGGGGACTCACAAAGGTCTCCAAAGAACATTCTTTGAGAATGTCAAGAGCATGGCGTACTGTGAGGAAGTAGAGTCCTGTGTCATGCAGTTTGGGAGCAACAGGGTAATGAACTTAGTGATCACCGATCAGAATTTCACCCCTTTAACAATTTTTATATGCTGGGAATATTGTTTGCAAATATATAAATACACAGAGACACGTATGTACATTTCACTTTGTGATTTTTTTTCTAACCTTCTCTAGAGATTTTTATTTGCAAAACTCTTCAGCCATATTACTTCTGCCAGGAAAGCTAGAAAATATGAAATACCTCATTTCAGACTTAAAAAGGTAGAGAACATTAAGATATGGTTATCACTGCGTTCCTTTCTAAAGGTGAGTTTTATTTGATTAACAATAGAATATATGCAAGAATATGCAGAAAACACGCTCCCTGGCATTTCTGACCGTGGGGAGCAACGGGCAGGGTGGCTCAGTGTGCTGGGTGGGCTGTGTCGGTGGCCGGCAGACTTGCTGTGTACCAGTTTGGAGATGAGGCATCTGCGGGCCGCTGGAGGTTAAGTAAATAGAGCTCAGAAAGGGAGAAGAAAATTTGAATTCTTAGAGCAGAGCGGTAAATTGAATATTGCATCTTTTCCTGACATTTTGGAGATACATTCGAGCTGAAAATGTGTCAATGAATCAGCCATGCTCTTAATTTGGAGCAGCATGGATTTCAGTGCTCATGAAAGTCAGTGTTAAAATCCTACGTCAGAAACTTCGTGTAACCGTTCAATATTAATGTGGAAGGACAAAAGAAAAACAACAACAAAGAAAAGTTGGTGGCAGTCAGCGTGGGTGGTGTGAGGGCTGTTGCCGTCTCCAGTGGAACCTAACACGCGCCCTGCGCGTCTCACTTCACAGCGACGGGGGCCGCAGCGCTCAGTGGACGTGGTTGTGTCCTCCATCTTCTTGCTGACACTTTCCATCGCCTTCATCTGCTGTGCCCAGGTAAATTTCCTCTCTGTTTGGACCAGGTCCCTGCATTTAAGTACATACATTTTTAATGGGGCTACATTTCTTTGGCTCTTCTGAATGCCTGTTCATTTTCCGACCTTTTGTAATGAGAATAAAGGTAATCTGGAAGTCCTTTGACTCCGAGATCACTCTCACTTTAGCTGGTAATTTTTAACTGATGATAAAGCCATCACACCCTCATGGTGGCAGGTTTGGGCCAGTGGGAGACCCTTCCTGTGTGCATTTGACAGGTGCCTTTATCCTCTCTTCCCTCTCCTCCTCTCCCTCCTCCTCTCGGCACTTCTGTGCTTTCTTTATGACAAGGAGTCACAGGCTTATCTTGCACTTTCCCATTTACTGAGTGTAAACTTAATTCTACTGTGGTCAGAGAACATGCTCTGAATGTTTTTAGTCCTTTGAGTGTCTGTGGAGGCTGGCCTTGTTACCCAGCGTATGGGCAGTTTTATTAAATCTCCCGTCAGCGCTCTGTGTTATTACTGTTCTTCATTCAAATTTTACATATTTCTTAAACCCACAGATGTATTTATTCATGTGTTTTAGAGTCAGCTATTTATATTTATCTACATATTTTCCCTTTCCGTTGCTGTTCATTGGTTCTCATATTTCTCTGTTTTTCTCTGGGCGGTTTTCCTTCTACCTAAGAACCCGCTGGTGGTGAATTCTCAGTTTTTGTTTGAAAATGTCTTTTGTCACTTTCATGTTTGAAGGGTCTCGTCACTGGGGGTAGATTTCTAGATTGCCAGTTTCAGCACTCGCAGGGCTCTGCTACCTTCTGACTTCCATAGTTTGTCTCGAGAAGTCGATTGGTATTCTTACGGCTGCTCTTTTAAAAGGAATCTTTTTCTCTGGCTGGTTTTAAGAGTTTTTCTTTGTCTGACTTGGGATCGGTTTGGTGGTGGTCTCTGTGTTAGTTAT
The DNA here is from genome assembly GCA_007922815.1 of Macrotus californicus. NCBI lineage: Eukaryota > Metazoa > Chordata > Mammalia > Chiroptera > Phyllostomidae > Macrotus > Macrotus californicus. Next base: position 24,615 of record VMDR010006644.1, read on the forward strand.
CCTGTTGCTGCACAGAAAATTGTATTCCCTGCTGAGGAGATGGGCCTAGGTTGCTGCTAGTTGTTACTTCCCTCCCCTAGTTGTTACTGATTGGAAGGGGTGAATACCTGACCCTAAGATACACACATTCCCTCTTTCGGAAATTAGAACTGAAAATCTGAGATATCAGTGGTGGACTTCAGAGAAGAAAGGACCCATGGGGCAGCAGAATGCTGTGACAGACCAGGCCTGGGACAAGTCAGGTGGGGGGAGCCGTGAACAGTGGTCCTGGAAGGAAGTGGGATCAGCGAAGAGGAGTGGAGATGGGAGCCCAGATGGTCCTGGGGAGAGGGCAGCTGCTTGGTGACTTCCTGTTTTTCAGAAGGCCTACATTTGGTCTCTGTGAGCATTCTCTCTCTATTTTTCCCTAAATTCCATTTTACCTTGGATTTGCATGAGTAAATTTCTTTGCTTTTGAGTCAACAGCAAAAAAATTCAAAAAAACCCAAAAACTTTTACCAGAGAACTTGACCCGTAACACTTGCTAACTGATAGCTGCGGCTGCTCTGCAGACCCTAACGTGGAGTGAGAGCGTGTTCCCAGGATCTCCTCGTTATCCCAGCGAGGTGGGCCCCGCGTTCCGGGAGCTCTCCAGTCATAAGCAAATTCAGCACTTTGGAAAATGGTTACCGTGTAATTGTGAGTGGGCACCCAGTGGTTAAAGAGGCTAGGACAGCACTGGTCTTATTTTACTTACTATGTTCTCCTCCTTTGCTACTCAGGACCCTGCTGACTCTCATACAACGGAAAACTAGTAAACGCAGAGCGATACACGGTGGCTGCTTAAACAGATAATACCTTATGAGTTTAAACTCTTCTGCTTTTCAGTATTAAAATATTGCTATCTTGTCCGTGTTTTTAAGTAGCTGGCATAAAGAAGTAATCATAAATTTTAAGACAAATGAAAAACTCCACTTCTTTTCGGTCCTTTGTATAGGTTCTCCAAGGACATAAAACTTTCCTGAATGACGCTCATAATTGGGAGTTTCTGATCTGGGAGACGGCTTTACTCCTTTTCTTACTGCGCCTGGCCTCGCTGGGGTCCGAGACCAATAAGAAGTACAGCAATGTTTCAGTGTTGCTTACCGAACAGGTATTGACGCGTCCCTGCCAGTTTGTCCCAGTCATCAGAGATGGCCTAATGAGACTGATGCAGAAGGTTCAGGGTTGAGTTGAGGGTCTGTCACTTTCTAGCTGTCTGACCTTGCAAGTCACTTTGTCGCTATGTAATTGTCCCCTTGTAAGATGAGCGTAGTGCCCTCCCCACCTGCTCTCAGGGCCGTTAGGATTACGATGCAGTGGATTGAACATGCTTCGTCTACTATAAAGGCTTTTGTGTTAATGGGAATGGAGCATACTGTTACTCATATTCTACATCAAGTATATTTAATAAGCTTCTTGAATTTCTCCTGTAATATCAGCCGTAAAATGCATTCAGTGTTTGGAAAATACTTGCTCTTTAGTATGTGAATGGCTGTTAAGATTGAGAAATGTTTCTTATAAATACAGAGTAGTATAACATTTTTTAAAAAAATTATGTTTATTCATAAGTTTTAAATAAAAGCATTTGACATTACTAGTTCTTTATTTTTATTTTTTGCCTTAGAATTATAGTGGAGAATTCTTCCTAGAAGAGAAAAAATAAGAAATTAGTACTTTTCAAAAGCAGTGATCTTTTCTTATTCTGTAAATCTTTAATGAAGAGATTAGATTATTTGAGGGACACCAAGATGGATAAGATACTGTTTTGAACTCAAGGAGTTTATACGTCAATTGTTATAATTTATTTTAAAGTTTTCATAGTTTTGATATTTAAATTGCTGTATCATTTCTTTTCTTCACTAAATAGACTGTCTTTGCCAAATGTGACTGATGAGGGTTGGGGGCTCGGGCACATGATGTGTGCTCTGTGGAAAAAGCTGCCGGAATCTCAAAGTTTACTTTACTTGAAAACGTGACTCTTGAAATCGGCCAGATTTAATGCAGTATAGATATCTTTTTCTATGACATTTATCTTAATCTCTATTCCTTCCCTTAGATTAACTTATATCTTAAGATGGAAAAAAAGCCAAATAAGAAAGAACAGCTTACTCTAGTAAACAACGTATTAAAGCTGTCCACCAAATTGTTGAAAGTAAGTAATATCCTCTACACTCTTTCTACCGTTGAAACTGAGTCTGTGCTTTGCTTTTTCGGGACGGCCCTGGCAACAGACAGATGCTAGGCTGAGTAGGTTCCAAATGTCACCTTCCTAGGTTTGGGTTAATGACTCCGTAAGAAAAGATTTCCCATTTGTTACCCAGCTTCTGGTGAGACTTGATGTCTGTCACATTTCTTTAATTACAATCACAAGTAACAAACGTATTGCTTGAATGCACCGAAAAAGTTAGCTAATGGAGAAGTGGGCGGAGCTCCATCACAGCTTTCCTGCGGGCAGCTACTGAACAGGAAGGAAGGACTCAGCCGTGAGCATCACCCTCTCCAGACTCAGCGTTGACAGCCCAGACTCGCTGGTGCTGAGAAACCACACATCTGCTCTCGGTTCTTTCGTGTTTTCGTAGGAGCTGGACACACCGTTTCGACTCTATGGGCTGACGATGAACCCCTTAATCTACAACATCACCCGCGTCGTCATCCTTTCTGCCGTCTCAGGTGTCATAAGTGACCTTCTAGGGTTTAATATACGAGTAAGTGTGGCCGCCACTCTGCAGCATCAGCTTTCCTGTCGCAAAACCGCTGTTTAGAGTAGTCCCCTTCGTTCTCCACTGTGCGTGTGTGTGTGTGTGTGTGTGTGTGTGTGTGTGGCTGGTGTGGAAACAACTCTGGAAGTAAAGGAAGGCATTTTGAGCCGAGGTCCTCTCCGTTTACGGAAGTCCAGTGTTCTGTGCACTTGAGCTGCACAAAAAAATCAAGTTTGAGTCTCATGTCAGATGAATAGGGTGGGCTGAGCGAGGGTCCCCTTTGATGTGGGGACATGTCCAGAGTCAGAACGAATGAAAGACCCAAACGCGCGAACTGCAGTCTGTCACCTTCGGCCCCGAAAATCTCACGCTTTTTCTCTGCGCGTCTCCCGGTGCTGTGGCCAGAGCGTCTCTTCTTGCTAAAGGGTGCTCAGTTCATGGCCATGGACGTGCACTCACAGACCCCACCTGTGTGTGTCAGACTGACTCACTCGCTGATTTTCTTTCCTTAGCTGTGGAAAATCAAATCCTAAGCGGAGCCACGCGTCTGGACCCACTCCCTTTGCGTCATCAGCGCCCCGCCACGCGGAAGGAGCTGGCTGCCGAGGACCCCCGAGACCCGTGAGACCGCTCCTTGCTCTCTCGCAGGGCCCGCCCTCTGCCTGAGCTCGCGGATGGGGTTTTCCGAGGGACCGAGCCGTTCGGGGGCGTGCAGGCCACAGCCTGTTTCCTGGTTTTCCAACACTGTGAGTGGTCAGGAGGCTGCAGACTGTGTTCAGGTGACACAGCGACGACGTTCTAAGTTAGGAAATCCTTCTGGACGTGTCGGTGCTGTGACAGTCGTACCTACTGGAAACGGTCTTCTGGGTAGGATGGTAGAAGCCCAGAGCTGTGTTGGAAACATGCAGATGCAGGCCTCTTCTGTGGCAGTGTGTGGAGCCGGCAATTTCGGTTCTCGCAGAGAGCAAACCACACTATTTTAAGTTGAACGCAAATAAAAGAGCTTTATTGGAGAACGTCAGTTTCTAGGCTTTTTCTTCTAGCACCGAAAAAATATAACCTTTTAAGCCGAGTTTCTGTTAAACTCTGGGTAAATTTTTAATTGGCTAATAAATCGGAGGCTGATTTGGTGACCGCAGTTGTTGGTGAAGGAGTCACGTGGGTGCTAGGCCGTGTCGTTCAGCGTGAGAACACTGAATACCGGGCGCTCCCCACGCCCGCCCCTCGCGCGGCTTCCACACGGGCCATCCGAGCTGTCCCTCGCCCGTCCTTGGCCCGTCCCTGTCCCGGCTCAGGGGGCGGCTCGGGCGGCTCATCTGCTGTGCCGAGCCGTGGATCCGAGCCTCATCCCGTGTCCGTCCAACATGCCTGCTCCGAGCCTCGCCGGCCTCTCAGCGTGGTTTAGGCTCTCACCGGCGTCTCCCGTTGCCCCGTTTCTCACGCAGGCCTGCACGTGCGTTAGCGAAGGCTCGGGTCATCCACGTGTCATTCCTAGTCATTGAGTTGCCTCTGGTGGGGCATGTGTCGAGGCACATTGAAAACCTGAAGATGTTAATAAGGTTTTGTGAATTTTTAAATGTTAGAAATAGTTGTTGTATATAAAAGTATATACAGGCATACCTCGTTTTATTGTCCTTTGCTTTATTGTACTTCACAAATGTTGCTTTTCTGTTTTTAACAAATCAAAGGCAAGACCCTCCACCAGCAGAAAGGTCATAGCTCGCTGTGTGCGGGGCTCGCTGTGTCAGGTGCTCGCTTTACCGAGGTGCTCGCTGTGTCATGGTGATTGCTTTACCGAGGTGCTCGCTGTGTCATGGTGATTGCTTTACCGAGGTGCTCACTGTACGCAGGGCTCGCTGTGTCGCGCTGGTCTGGAACCCAACCCGGAGTGTCTCCGAGATCTGCCTGTGCTCATGCAAAATCTGTGTCCCACATGTCCTAACAAGCAGGAAGATTTTTGAGGTTTAAAGACGAATTTCTCAGAGACCAGGGATGGAGGTTAGACACTTCTGGGTTTGTACCCTCGGCTCTGCTTACTAGCCTCACAATCTGGGGCGAGTGACTTAACCTTCTTGTATCTCAGTTCCCTATTTGTTACATGGGGCTAGGGACCGCCTAGTAGGGTTGTCAAAGGTTATCTTGTTAGGTACTTAGCACTTAGTAAGCCTGCAGTAAACATTTGTTACTGCTGTTTAAAACCCTTTGAAAATATTTCACTGATAGATTCCTAACTGTGAAGATAGAAACATAGGAAGCAAGATTGCTAAACTGGAAGTGGATTACCAAAAATACATAGCATTCTAAATACTGCATGAGTCTGTGTGTGTGTGTGTGTGTGTGTGTGTGTATAATTTATACATACATAGTTTTATTGTTGCTCAAGTGCAGTGGTCTCCGTTTCGCCCCACCCTCGAACCTTCCCCCTTTGGCTTTGTCCATGTGCCCTTTGTACATGTTCCTCGATGGACCTTCCTCTGTTTGTCCCCATTACCCCCTGCCCCCTCCCCTCTGGTTACTGTCAGTTTGCTCCTTATTTCAGAGTTTCTGGTTGTGTTTTGCTTGCTTGTTTGTTGATTAAGTTCTACTTACAGGTGAGATCATATGGTATTTCCTTCACCGCCCTGGCTCATTTCATATATGTTTTTAAAGGAAAAAGCCTATCACAGTGACTCACCTTTGGAAGGCGCTGTTCTGCAAGGGCACCACCCTGTCTTAGCAGGTGGGTCAGAGATCGAGTTTCTGCTGTTTTCCAGAAGGAGTGATAGCGATGCTCTCAAATCCAAGGTTGAGCTCCGTGCAGATTTCAGACAAGGACCGATGCCTTTTTCCCCCTCAAAATATGCTGTTCTATTTTTAATTTGCAATTTCTACTGAGATTGTGGCTTCTCTAGTTTAAATGCAGTATTTAAAATGGTATACTCTTGTGTGTTGTTTCTGTTACGATTTTGATAGTGTATAATTGTTCTGAATTATTTTTCAGGTGGCTAAAAGTATCCAGGGGGAGGGAAAAGTTCATATGGAATATAATGCAGTAGTTAATAAGTAATAATGCAGAATAATCTGTTTTGTGTATTCACAACTGTAAACCTCCTTTTGTCCCACCCTCTAGGTAGGTAGGTAGAGTTGCTCATGTCAGTAACTGGGAATCCTTCCTAACTCCATGTTCTTTTTTTATTTTTTTTTAAGATTTTATTTATTTATTTTTAGAGAGAAGGGAAGGGAGGGAGAAAGAGAGGGAAGAGAAACATCAATGTGTGGTTGCCTCTCATGTATCCCCTACTGGGGACCTGACCTGCAACCCAGGCATGTGCCCTGACTGGGAATTGAACTGGTGACCCTTCAGTTCACAGGCTGGTGCTCAGTCCACTGAACTACACTCCACGTTCTTCGCACCTGACCTCTAATCACCAAGTCTTTGAATAACACTCTCCTAGGTGTTTTTTAATCAGTCAACCTTTTTGTGCTCCCACTTCCCCCACGCCTGGTTCATCAGCATCCTTGTGTTTGAAAGCAGGTTTCTGCCCCGACAGCTGCCCCCAGGCCCAGTCGGTTCTCAACAAGCTGATGTGCCTTTTCTGAGAAGTCTCAGCATCTAGAGTTCACTAATGGCTAACTGTGACTTTGAAGGTAAAAAATCCAAAGTCTGTGTAGCAAGGTGTGCAGGCCCTCCCTGTTGAGGTTTTTGAGTCTTTACGTTCGGAACGTATTTTTGCTGAGTGTAAAGTTCTCGTTTCAGAGAGATGCTCTCTGGATTGCATTGTTTCCGAGAGGAAGGCTGCTGTCCTCGTCTCTGGGTTCAAAATTTCTGGCTGCTTGCGAGGGTTTTATCAGTGAATCCGTGCAATTTATAGTGTGTGCTGGTGTGGCTTCCTGTGTGTGTGCGTGCTGAGGTTTGTGGTGCTTATTGGATGTGAGTTTCTAGTTTTCTCGGATTGGAAAAGTTTTGTCTCTCTTCAAAAATGAGTTTTCTCTTCCCTCCATTCACCTACCACCTTCTGGGCCTCCATGTAAAGTGTTTCGTGGACGTGAGGCTGCTTGAAGGTGGCCCACAGCTACTAACGTTCTGTACGCTTCCCCGTTTCTTTCTCTGTCTTTAATTCTGGATGGTTTCTATTCTGTGCCCCCCAGTCCACTAACCTATCTTCTGCCCTGCTTTGCTGTTAATCCTGCTCAGTGTATTTTCATCTGTAGAAGTTCGATTAGTTTATATATCTTTCCTGTCCTTCCTTAACATGCGATTTCTTTCCTCCACCTTCACATGATGCGTCTGTAACAGGTAGTAAATAGGGACATTAAAACAGTACCACCTGTGTGTGTGTTCAGGTAAAACTTTTTAAAAAATGGGCACATGGAGAGTCGGCGCATGGCCTGCAGTTTGCTGACCCGACAGCCCTTTTTCTCTTGCTGCTGCTGCTTGTGTTCCCCTGCACCTGTTGAGTCCTTTCCTCCTCTCCTCCTGTGACGTTGTTGTCACCAGCTCTCTTTCGGTGTTACGCATTCATTGCCCAATTGCAGTAGTTACAGTTATTGTTAATGCCCTCCCCCTTTAAAGCGTTGTTGTGTAATCTCCTGTTTTGCAGTGGACTTGCCATTTCCTGTTTCTGTCAGGAGTCTTATTCAGGTTTGTCTTCCTGTTTCCGGTGGAAGGGCTCCTTCCGTGGTCCTGGTCACGCAGGTCTGTGGCGGGCACGCCCTTCACCTCCCTCGGTCTGGGGAAGCCTTTATTTCTCCTTCCCAACTAAAGGTCGGCCTTGCTGGATATATGGTCCTCGGCTTGATGGTTCCTCTCTTCCAATGTTTTGAGCACTTCCTTCCACTCTTGTCTTGTGTCTACAGTTAGAAAAATCGATGGTGAGCTACTGGGTTTCCCCTGTAGGTGGCAGTCTTGAGAGTTTTGAGGTAATGTGTCTTTGGAGCAGGTTTTCTGCGTGGGTATGACTGCATGTTCCGCCAGCCTTCTCTGTGCTACACTCCAGTTCTTTCCAGAGGCTTGGGACATTCTCATCCATCGTGTCTTTGAGCCGGCTCTCTGTTCCCTTCTCTCCCTTTCTGGTGCACCCGTCACCCTTACATTGCTCTTTCTGATGGAGTTAGGTGGTTCTTGGAGAGTTCTTTCATCTTTAAAAAACTCTTATTTCCCTCCCAGCTTCCTTGTGGGTCATTTCTAGGTTGCTGGCCTTGTGCTTGCTAATTCTGTCTTCTGGCTGGTCTGACCTTTTCCTGTGTTCTCTACCACATATAAAAACTCGTTTATTGAGTTTTTCAGCTCTAGAACTCGCTTAGCTCCTTTCTATAATTTCAGTCTCTTTGGTAAAGTACGCCTTTGGTTCACAAATTTTCTTCCTGAGCTCCCTTGCCTCCCATTGAGCTTCTTCACGGCTGCCATCCTGCATCTCTGTCATTTCAGTCACTGGCATTGAATCTGGCTCCTGGAGACCTTCCATTTTCTGTCTGTGCTGCCGTGGACATTAACGGTGTTTCCTGGGTGGTTTCTGTGCGTTTGCGGCGCTGAGCTGCTTTCTTGCTGGGACTCGGATTTGCTTTCAGCAGGCTGGGAGGAGGGGCACTCTTGCAGTGTCCCAGTGCGGGGTTCTGCTTCCTCTCCCCTGCGCCATCTGCGTCTCTGGGGTCACAGTGGATGGAGCAGCACCACTTTGGTTAAGGAAAGTGCTGCGTACACCCTGGGATGGTGGGTGTCCCCTCTGTGACTCACAACCCTTGGTTATGGGGCGCTGCCACTGTGGTGGGGGGTACGTGGCAGGTGCTAGAGAAGCAGTTTTGCTAGCTCCCAGTGCCACCTCCTTTTTACTAATGGTCATTGGCCCTGCTGAATTTTTGGAGGCATCGGTACTGCCTCCAGCTGGTTCTGCCAGGGTGGGTGGGGCAAGAGAAGGCAAGTTTTGTGGGTCTGCTCCCTGCCAGCAAGGGCTGTTGGTATTGCTGGACTGTTTAAAGCTTCCTAGCCACCTCTACTGGGGTCTCCGGTGATGGGGAAGGGAACTGTTTTGTCCCAGGGACCACTGCTTTAGCCCCTCTTACAATCCAGGTGTTCCAATGTGTGGGGTCTTCCAGGCACGTTTATGCGATGAGCAGGGGCTCCTTTGTCAAGTTATGGTTGTGAACCAAAGTGGGGAGACGGGGGATGCTTCTTACTCTGCTGTCATGCTGACATCCTCAGCGTTGTCATTCTCGGGGTTGGTGTTCATTGATCGGCTTCTCCCCACCCCCATTGTGGGTCATATTTCCTACTCTGCATGCCTGGTGACTTTTTATTGGCCGTGAATTTCACATTGTTGGACTTGGGTTTTGCATGTGTGAGTACTGTTTGTCTTGGAATGCAGTTACTTGGAAACCCTTTGATCATTTCAAGTCTTTTCATCTTTGCTAGAGCAGCCTTTAGCCTAGGGCTGCTTTTCTCCACCGCGGGGGCGGTGTCCTCCCAAGTGTTCTGCCTGCTGCCTTGTTCATTATGAGGTTTTCCCAGGTTGACAGTGGGAACATGAACTGCCGCCACATCAAGGATCCTCTGCCTGCGCCTTTCCGGTGCTGCTTTCCCTGTCCTCAGGTAGGTCCTCGTGCTGACCAGTGCTCACCTGAGACTTGAAAGACAAGCCCCCGGCACATTTTTGGAGTGCGCTCTGCAGCTCCCTCTGGTGCCCTGCAGATTGCAGCTGACCTGGCCCCCGAAGTCCTGGCTCCTGTCTCTCTAACCTAGCAAGACCAGGAGGTGTGGTCTGCATTCCCCTCCTGCCCCACAGCCTGGGAGCTGCCTCAGGGCAGGAACCTGGTGGAGTCACAGGGCCCATTTGTCCCGCTTTCCTGTTCTGCCTGTCAGCACCCAAAACCCGATTTTCAGGTGTGGTTTTTCTTTTCCTGTGGTGGTTTAAGGTGGAAGAACGTGTGTTTCTCGCCTCAGTAAACAGAGCCAAGTTCGCGCAGGTGTTCAAGCCAAAGGCTTAGGGTTTGTCCTCGGTTCCTCTCCTTCCCTCCACATCTGCCACCACCAGGGCATCAGTTCTACGTTCCACGGCTGCTGGGTGTGGCCTTGGCACCTGCCCCTGGGCGGCGATCCTGGCCCCCAGTTCCCTTCCCATGCTTGCCTCCCAGTCGGTTCTCCACAGCCATGTGAGTGAGCTTAACGACATGGAAACTCCGATTATGCCATCCCCACCGAAACCCTTCCTGGCTTTCCTTGTGGTGGCCGCCGGGGCCGTTCGCTAGCAGGCCTGCCTCCCTCTCCAGCGTCACCCTCTCCGTGCCTTCCCACATGCCAGCCTCCCTCGGCCCCTCTGCTGCACCGTGTGATTTCTCAAACATGGCTTTCTAGGTTCTCCCTGCCTGGCTTTTCAGCTGTCGGCTCCTTAGCGGGGCCTTCTCTGATGGCTGAGGTTAGGGCTGTCCCGCACCTTGTCTTCTTACCAATGACATGGCACTGTGCATTCTGTGGGACTTACCGTAGTCCGTTCATTTTTGGCTGACTGTCTCTGCCCTTCCCCACTGTGAGGCAGGGTCTGTTGCTGCTGTTCACGCCTAGGTCCTCAGAATGCAGAACGGTAAGTACCTGGCCCCGTGTGGGTACTTGGTATAAATCTAGAATAAATGAGAATAGACTGCAAGTGCTCTACCTCCCAACCATGCAGTTGTTTGTTAGGATGGAAGAGTCGAACTGATTCTGCTGTTCTCACGTCTGTGTGATGTCTAGGAACTTGGGGTTTTGTACTGATCCCTCAAAAGGGGTGAGACACCATATACCTTGAAAATGTTTACCTGTTACTGAGAAATTAAACCCAAATGTAAAACAGATGTAGAACAGGCTATTCGTACATTTAATTGGAATAGTAATAATCATAGAAAGGAAAGAATACCACCTGTTCACTTACTTTTCTAATCTGTTGTATTGGGAAAAGTTACCCACCCTCAGATTGCTATGGAGGTATAACCTCAGACTTCCCGAACATACACGTTATGGCCCATTATGACCTAAACACTTAGTGGGGCCTGGTTTTCCTGACTCTGAGACGTGTGGAAAAATTCTCAGGACCAGCATGTCACACAGAGTATACGCTGATGGTCTGTTTGTATTTTTGGTTAACTGCATTTAGAGGTAAGTGGACCTAAGCACTGTAAAAATAACCTTTCAAATTAATGAAATTCACTTGTGAAATTTTTTAGATCTACCTGCTCATAATGGACCAAATGGGTCTCACTTTCAGTATAATGTACGATCTGGGATTATCAAGAAGTAAATTTATTAATCTCCTCTATACATGTATTGGCTAGTTTAGTAACTTAAAGTAATGCTTTGCTTTTTGCAGCTATTGGGCCCATCTGGAATAATGAAGCTTGAATCTCACGGACGAGAAATTCTTCCAGACCTTTCCTGCAGCGTGTCCTGGTCCTTAAGCTGTAAACCAGGTGTTACTCAAGGTAACAAGTGGTTGTTTATTAAGGACAGAATAAGCCTCTTGATTTCTGTTTAATAGTTCTGCTTGATTTTGGTGGGAGCATTGTGAAGTAGACAAACACCCACAGGATTCTACAGATTAGGCTAATTAAAGCACTGAGCTATGCTTTTGCATTTCAGTGTGCACGCGAGAACGGTTCGGAGTTCTCTGGTAGGTAGAATTCATTCTCCGTCGGCCTCTGTTCCCTTCCTGTGCGTCCCGAGGCTTCGTGCTTGCACAGCAACAGGGAAAACAGACCCAAGTTGGTGACTGTCTCAAACCGACCCCACGCACTACAGCGAAACTTGTAGACTCCACGCAGTAATGAGGGTGTGCTGGAAACATGCCATTGTATTACTGATAACCCTTCACAGCAGGACCAGCAGAGAGCTGCCTGAATAGGTAAACCTGTTACTGTGGAAAAGCAGACAGTTCACCGGCCGTGGAGCGTGCCACAGTGACATGGCTCCGATGTGTTTGGGCGTCATGCTCGTGACCGAACTCGGTCTTCATCCCCGTGGTCCGCAGTCAGGACCACGCTGTGGACCGGGCTTCCCCTGAGACGTGTCTTTGTGGAAGTTGTTAGTCAGGCTGTCACCCAGGTTAAGTGCTGGCTGCCTTCAAGCCCAGCTCTCTTTGAATATTGGACCCATTAAATGTGAAATTCATGTGTCCATATGGTTAAAAGCACTTTGCTTGTTCTACATGAGGATATTTTATTATTAAGGGAAATAACCAAGATGGCCTCATGAAGAAATAAGCCTCATGTTTTTCCGCACCCAGCACGTCTGAAGTAGTGGGTTCTGTTCAGACGCTGCATGACGTGCGTTTGCTGGGCCTTGGTTAGAAGGTGCCGTTATAGGAGCTCAGTCTAACCCTTCTAGTGGGACAAAGTAATAGTGTCCCAGAACTTCTGGGCCATTGTGATCAGTAAAAATCATCTCCGCTGACATCACAAAACTGTTTGCTGCGACAAATCTCCACTCTGGGGCTTGGGTTTTCCTCTAATGTTGAGTTCATGCAATGGGAGGACTTCATCCCCCCTTAAGAGTATTAAATTAACCATGTCTTAAAACAGGTTTTAGGCATACTCATACCAAGAATGGAATGAAGTCAGAACACTTCCTTCTGGAATGAAGTGTGACCTGAACACGATGCAGTTTCAGAGTCTGAGGGAGTAGACAGACTTCTGCGGCCTGTGGTGCCTGGGCTGACACCACACCCGTGCGAAATGTCTAGTATTTTAGCTGCATGTCCCCTAAGACAAGCCCTTGTACCTCCCTGACAGAAGGAAGGACTGGGTGGGGGCGGGTAGTGAATTCCTATGCAAAGCTATTTTCTTTACAGTGAAAGGATCAAATCTGTGTAACATTAAGTTAAAACTGGTTTGAGTTAAACATCCACTGGGGAAAGGACGGCTGTACAGGTGAGGTTACCGTCATGAGAGTTTCCTCGACTGCGGGACTGTCACTGGTTACCGGGAGGGACCCCCCCATGTGAGCACTCACGTCAGGAGGAGGGCCAGCTCCAGAAATAGAGAGTCTGACTGTAAAAGAAATGCAGGCCGTGAACTGGGTGGTTTTTTTTTTTTAATATCTATATAAAAAATAACGAGCAATTTACAGATCTCTTTCTCTAATCAGAACTCGAGTGTATATATAAAGGTGCTGTACAATGTACAAACATTTACAACCAGGACATCCAGGGCTGCTTAGCATTCCAAGGCCACGTTGCTAAGTCAGCATTTAATCGAGACAATGACAGGTGACTTGGAAAAGAAAGAGCCACATCAGACCAACAATGTATGACATCAAAGTTATGTCACGGTTAACAATAAAAATAGGATTTTTATCACTAATTGTGGTCTATAGGGAAAATAAATCACTTCTGTGGTACTAAACTCTTAGCGTTTATCAAGCCTTCTAATTTTGCTCTATTCAAGTAGTTACAGGTGGGGAAGCACAGGACTGGGCGGTGGGGGGTTCACTCCGGGAGGCACGTCTTTATCTACAGGGGCTAATCCAGTTTCCTGTTAACGAGTTTCACAGTCGAACTCAGAGGAAGGACCCGGGCACAAGGACAAGGTGAACCCAGGGTGACAGAACAAGTGTGTTCCAGTTTGCCCTAAATTGCTTTTATTCTGAGAAGTTCCTGGATTTCTAGATGCTACTGACTGCTGTGTCAGGGGACTGGAAAACCTGGGTCTGCCGTGTGGAGCCGGACACCGTATCGGCCTTCATGCGACTTTAGAAAAGCACTCTGGGACTCTGGGCACGCACGTCCTCCTACTGGCGCACCCGCGGACCCCGCAGAGTGGCCTCGGGACCAAGTTCAGGTAGAGGACCACTTCTTTCTCCCAGTATTTTTTTTCCAAAGTTACCCTTTATTGTTGATGTTTCCTTTCAAGTATATTTTAGGTGAAGTCACAGCCTCTTAAACTACAGTCACATTTCAGTGGTCTCCCTTTCTTGTTTTTAACAAGAAAGTTAATGTAGCCAGAAAAGGAAGATTTAGCAAGCGCTGTCCGTCACCGTGCCTTGCCTTACCTGCTGAGCGGCCTTATAGGGGTCTGCTCCCCCCGCCCGCCATCCCCTGTGACCAGAGGAGCTGGCCCTTCTGCGGGCAGTGGACTGTGAAACTGGTCACACGATTGAGTCCCTCACACAATCCGTATAATGTTTTGGCTCTTAAAATATATATTAACAACTAATGACTTAGCAGGTACAACCAAAATAGGCAGAAATAGAAATTTGGTAGTTTTTCTTCAGATAGCAATATGCACTATTTCCACAGGAGCTTCTATGAGGACTTTGGGGCTGGGGCACCCGGCAGGGGTGAACTCTTAATTGTATTTTCTCCTTTTCCAACGCTCAACGGTGAGTAAGCTCTTTGGCCGTTACCTGAAACACCCTGCCCAGCTGAGTTAAAATACAGAACCTAACTGTCAGTATTCGACTACCCTTTGTTCTCTAGCGTGGAGAGGTCTGGGGTGTGGCTTTAAAGGGGGGTGTCATCGGAGCTGCGAGAGGGGGCCCCGCCCTCCTCGGTGATGAGTTCATCTCCTTCTGCAGGGACTCAGTTCTCTCTGTAAACATGCAACATGCTACTGAGAAAGAATATTGACTTCCAAGCCAAACGTCACTTTTTCATTAGTGTGGGAACAGCCGAGTGGGGAGGCTAAAATAGACACGATACAGTAGATCACTTGGCACAGAGAGTCGGTTGTGACCACACTGTCAATGTCAACATACTTCATTTGTTCAGACACCGTGGGGACGAGCTGGGCGTGTCAGATGGGTGCGGCGGAGGACAGCGGCCAGGGACAGCGGCTTCTTGGCGAGCCTGAAGCCCGTCGTGCAGCCTCGGTAACCTGATGATCAAATCAAAATGTACTTACGGGTGTTTCAGAATTTCTGGGGGGAAAACGCTGCTTTTTCGTAAGGAGAGATTGCAACCTGTTTTTCTTTGTTTCACGCTGAAGCTCACAGCCGTTTCTCGGCCACACCAGTCACGCCTGAGGCTTTGCTGGCGCTGGGCACCTTCCAGGGCCCCGGGGTGATGGGCGGTTTCCTGGCCGGAGAGCCCCGCTCAGGCCGCACGCCGCCACCATCTCTGTCTCTGTCAGCTGCCTCTCGTCCTTGTCCTCTGTCGTCTTCTGGCTTGTTCCGGCTCGTGAGGTCACTGGTCTGGGACTTCTCATCCGTCCGCTTGCTTTTCTCCTCCGGAGACCGTGGGCTCTGCTTTGTGTCTTTCCTGCCGACACCCGACCGTTCCCTCCCGTCCTCGATCTGCTCAGCACCGTCGCGAGCACGGACTCCCGCTCGTCGGCCCTCCGGCTCCAGGGCTTTGGCCTCAGCCTGGGGTCGGTCGTGTCTCCCTTCCGTTCTCTGCTGCTTCTTCGGGCTGGAGGAGCGCCCCCTGCCCCTCCGGGCGTGATCCTGGCCGGAGCCCACCCCGGTGCTGCCCAGGCAGCTCTTACTCTCCCCTTTCCTGGGGCTGGGAGATCGCTCTCTGGGTCTTCTTTTGGGGTCATTTTTGAGAGGATTGGGAATCTTTTCTAAATGTTCCTCTGTATAGCGACTGGCTGACTTTTTGGGACTAGCAGACCTGCCTCTTTGGGCAACACCATTTTCTACTTTTAAGAGATGTTTCTTGTCAGTGTGCCCGTGACTGTTGGGGGGATCCCTCTTACTCCCATTTTTCTGGAGAAGAGGCTGATGCTTTATATCAGACTGATTGAAAGTGCTTTTCTTTTCAGGCCCCATGTCCTTGAATTCTGCCTTTTCACACATCTGCGCTCTCGTGAAGGATCCCTCCGTTCCTGGCACACAGGGCTCCTCACACATGGAAGCAGAATGAGAAGGTGGGAGAAGCGGCGACTGTTCGTCGTAAATCACATTTGAAGATGAAGGTTGAGTAATATCCCAGTGACCTAAGGAGGGGATTTGAGTGGAACATGGTTAAACTTTAGAACTGCGAGCAAGGAGCAGCAAGTTTCGAGCTTTGACAGACATGTTAATAGTACTGGTTGCCTAAACCACGAGGGTCGTACAGCTGGTGTATGATTGGGTGTCACTCTATGAAGGCGGATGCACAGACATATTTGTACACCAAGGGGAGGTTGTTTATACACACATAAAAGAACAGTTTTCATTTTTTCTAATTACTTATGCATAGTTAGTAGTAGATGGTGTGTGAATTCTTTATAAGTAGTATAGCCCAGTAAAACTTAAAATTAGACCGAATCCCCTGGCCCCAGAAGCTGACTCATTTAGCTCTTGCCAACGCACACAGCTTAAGGACCTGCCAAAGTCACTGAGAAAGGAGGCCAACCTCTGCTGACCAGAGTGAGGTTCGTGGGCATTTGGAAATAATTTTCTCGCTTTCAGCTGTCAAATTTAATGTCAAAAGGGAACGGAAAAGTGCAGGAGATAGAATTAGGTGTATTTAATAGCATCGTTTTTAAGGTGTATTTAATAGCATCGTTTTTAATTAAAAAGAAAACAAGAGAAGGAAGTGATTTAGAAGACATGCAAATTTACCAAGTCTTTTTAAGGAAAGACCAAGAAAAGCCCTGAAAGCCTTTTAATGCTGCTCAGGCCTCACGTAGGAGCGCAGACCGGAAGGAGCCAGACCTGAAGGAGGAAGAGAGAAAGCCTCGGACTATGCAAAACAATCACAGCGCAGTTAGCAAAGGCATCGCCAGGAACGGGCGATCTACAAGCAGACGGTGTGGTGGAAGGGAACACAGTAAGAGAGTTGCAGGCTGAGAGGGGGCGGAGCTAGGAGGGACCAGCACTGACTTTTTGATCCTGTGACAGTTCAAAACATACAATGAAACTAAGCAAGTGCGAGGTCAGTACAGGAGTACAGACGGGCACTGTGGCCCTTGCTTCTGACGGGCGCCCACAAAATGCCTGAAGTTCTCGTGCGACTCGCTAAGAGAAGCGTATCTTACTATAGGAAAAAACGAAGAGATTTCAAATGTTTTTCATGCATTTAAATCATTTGCCTCTAATGTCCTTGTTTTTTGCAGGCACATTTCTCTGCAAAACCAACTGTTTTCTATTGAAATTAGCTCAACATATTCCATTCCAGCAAAAATCCTGCCTGGAGCCACTTATTGTTATATTATTTTTAACTAATAAAAACTATGCTACGTAACTAGCCTTAGATAAGTCTGGTGTTTACCCCTCCAAAGAGAGATCCCTGTCCCTTCTGCTGACCCTTCCTAATAATCCCTTCTCTTTTCAGCTGCAGGCGAGCTGCTTACCGTGGTCAGGTATCAGTCCGGTTCCCGGCCTCAAGAGGAGGAGAACTTTATTCCCGCCGGCCTGAATGAGCTCAATGGCGCGGGTGTGTGTGATGCCTTGGGTAGGTTCTCCGTTGATTTCCACAATCTGGTCGCCCACCTAGACAGGGGACATTCACAGGAACAGTGTGGGACTACGTGTCTGCCACCGGCTTTGCTTTTGTTAACTGGGGAGCCTTGATGAACGCCCCTTTGATGTGTGAAACATCTAACTTGCACACAGTGCTACTGAGCTAGAGTCGAGATGTGGACAGATGGGAGCCACGGGAAGAGAAAACGTCCAGCTTTATTTAATCTATAAAATTCCTCCACGGGAGAGTTTTGTATGACTAGTAAGCAGCATCTGGGTATCTTGAAATCAAGAACCAAATGAAATATTCATAGATTAAAACTCTGAAAAACTTCATCCTGGAGAATATAGTAATATGAATGAATACTTATTAAAAATCTAATAACTAGCTCATACTTCATTACTTTAGTGTAAAACAGTTTTCCTAAAAAACCATAAAAAACTATTGATTAGAAGAAGACGCCTCGGTACCACTGGTATTTACTAGAACTGTAGTCTGTTATTTTAAAAGACAAGGGAAAAGTATGGATGAGTCAAGTATAACGTTTGCAAAGGGCCTGATTAAAGATGATGACAGTAGTGATTTGATTCCAGATTTGAAAACATACTTCAAGGTGACAAGCAGCTGAAGGGCGTGGCTTCGAAACAGAACTGAATGGAAAATTAACGAAATTCCCAAAAGTAGCTCCAACATTTACACCAGCTCACCGCAACAATCCAGAAGTGGCAGAAGAGGTCGCAGGACCGTCTGACGCAGGTGGGTGGGGCGAGCCCGTGTCTACGTGAGCACGGCGGCAGGGCCCTGGGCTCCTGTGGTCCACTGTCCCTCCCTCCCAGGGTCCCGGGGACGGTTCAGAGATGGGACATGATGACACACTGGGCAGAAATGTCTGCTAGCTTGGAGGTTGTCTATTTTCTGGTCCCCCCCCAATTTTTAAAGTACATCAGTGTGAATTAGATTTCACTGTAGACCGTACAATGTAAAAAATTTTAAGTGAACTAAATAGTGTGTTTTGTTGCATAGTTATACAAACTGGAAATCCTGACAAAGATAATAGAATGGGGAATAGTAACAAACATAATTTTTTTAAAAAAGCCCTCATACCCAGATTTCCCTTAATAAGTGACTGAAGAAAAGTCATTTTCGTGAGGAACTATAGATGACAAATTAGCACTAGATGTATCCTGCTGATAGAGAAAAGCAACCTGAATAGTACTGGAAGCCTGCTTTAGGGATATATTGTAAAACATGATTAATTTCAGTCGCATTCTTTGGCTTACATTCACTGTGTAAACCCGCATATTTGTTTTAGCACAACAAATAAATTACAATAAAACTTGTAATTGAACAGATTTGCCACCAGGTGTCATTTTTGTTTAACTTTAAAATGAGAGTAGGAGAAGAGACAGCCTCGTCTACACAAAGCTAAGGATAGAAAACGGCACCTTTGAGAGGGAGATGTAAACAATCTTTTAAAACTTTGTTACTTCAGAATTTTTAAATGTGATAAGAATAAAGTGGGGGACATATCCTCTGGTTAACAGGACAACTTCATTTCAGGCTTGTCTAACTGAAACATAAATCTGTGGGGAGAGAAAGGCAGGAAAACGAGAAGGGAAGGGATAGGGGAAGCTTAGGCCCCTTTAAGGCGGTCTCACAGTCTGTAAAACGTCCACTCACAACGTGTCACAGTGACAAAACGGCATTCCCAACCTATCGCTCATGTGACTTCCTGACCTGTCAGATGCCAGCGGACACCTTGGGGGCCTGGGTCACGCACGCCATGGCCGTCACAGGTTGAGCAACCCAGCAGGTGTCCCTGTCTCCCCGAGCCTCGGGTTTATGTCTGTGCGTGGGGATGAGGGCACAGACCTCCGGGTTCTTGTGAGACTGACACTGATGTGCGTGGGGACGCGTTGCCCGGCAGGTGCCCCGAGCCTGAGTCTGTTCCGTGTGAGACCCCTCAGTCTGACGCTCTCCCTCCACACGGACTTCCCCACCAGCTGACCTCTCATTGCCTCCGCTGGCAAGAACCTTCTTTTCTCCACCCTAATTTTAAGCCGATTTTAGGATCAGCCTAAGACTCACTAAATTAAAAGTCCTCTCAGTGACTCTCAGCACCTTCCCCATCTATGTTACAAGTTAACATTTTTTTGTTTGAGTGAATTACATTGTTGCATATAACCCAAGTCCTGTCTACTCAGTAATAAATTCTGGAAGCTAATCTTAAAAATAACTCATTATCTAGAAGTATTATCATCTATTCTAGTCTTTGAACAGATACCCATGGAGCACCTACTGTGACTACTCAAGGCACCGCGTCAGGTGCCGCAGGTGCTGGAACGGTAGGGACGGAACACGATACAGCACAGCAGACAGAGAGAAGAAATGACACCCCCACTTAGGAAGGGGCCTGGCGAGCATCTGCCTCTCAGGTTTCAGCAGCGGGAAGATCTTGTTTCTTAGATTCAAGAGCTTTCCGTGTTCCCTTCCATCAACTATTCCCAGAAGTTTCCATTCTGCAGCGAAAACCATAGGGTGAAGACAGAAGCAGACTCACGTGGATCCTGCCGTCCTTGAGGGCGGGCCCGTCCTCGGCCAGGCGCAGGATGAACAGCCCCATGTTGTACTCCTTGCCCCCTCGGAGGCTGAACCCGAAGCCCCGGGGGCCCCTCTCCAGCTCCACTGGGTAACAGCCCAGGCTCTGGAGAGAACAGCGAGAAAGACAAGTCT
>VMDR010006645.1:0-44425 GCA_007922815.1 Macrotus californicus
TGACTTTCTTTCTTTTGTTATGGTAAACACCTAAAGTGAACCTGTGCATAGTTAATAAAAACCACCCTAGATGTAATGTACCTAGAGTATCAATAAAAGCCTGTCGAGGTAGGAGTGAGGGCTTTTTTTCTCTCTGAGAGATCAGCCACACATCCCTTTTCTCCACAGGATTTCTTTAGTCTGCGTGAATTTGTTCGTCACTTGTCCGGGGATATAGGACAAACATTCCACAACAACATGCGGTCCTGCTGGAAGGGATCGTGACAATACATAAGAGTTTTTCAGAGAGGGTGAGATGGTACACTGATGGTGTGAGCCTCCAGGGAGAAGCATTCTTGCTTGTCAATGCATCCCCAGTATCTTGCTACCAGGTGCCTTGTTACCTGGTAGAGACTTATCTCTGCTGAGCAGAGATAAATGGCATGTTTCCTGGGTTTTCCCAGAACTTGACAGCCTATGTGGACAAATGGGAGCCCATGAGTGGGACTCTTCTAAGTTTCCTTGCTCCTGATTCTGCTGCCAAACTCATACTGGTTATTTCCATGACTCTTGCCAATAGCTCACTTAAACACACCCATGGACCTCGTGTTTTTGTGGTTGTTTTCTGTTCTTGCTGTCCCCACCCATTAACATCTGCCACCCATGCCAACTCTTCAGAGCTCCTTGTTGTACCACTGGCCACCAAAAGAACACTGTCACTCCACAGAGGCCATATCTTGGGATGTCCAGAGGACAAGCAGTCCAGCTGCCACTCTGGACTACAGCCTCAGTCACTGTGGAGCCAGAGCCTCCTTGTATACTCACTGAGCCCCCCTTTGGTGGATCTCATGGTCAGTCAGACACCACTGGGATCGTTTGCTGGTAGCCCCTTTCCCACAGAGCTCAGCCATGGAGTGTACTCTCCTTCCTGATGTGCCTGCAGAAACCACTTCTTCATTTTTCTTCAGGCAAAACAAAGAAAAACAAAGCCTCCTGCAAAGAAACTCCCAGAGGTGCTGCCTATTGGTTCTTCAGAAACAGGGAGGCTGAGGTGTTGGGCTTCTTGGGGTCAGGAGCTATTCAATCAGCTTCAAGATTTGGGGGACAGAAAACTTCCAATATGGGAGAAAAAAAAGCAAGAATGAAGAAGATAAAACCAACATTTATGTATCTACAGTGTGAAAATTTTATATGTTTTACTCAATTTAATCCTTAAAAAATCTACAAGGTGAATATTGTAACTCACATTTTCAAGTTGAGGAAACAGAGGCTTACTAGGGTAAATATTACATCATAGAGAGGGTGACTTAGATTTGTAGCAACACAGGACTTCCTAATACTGAATCCCAAAACTCAACATGGCTGGAGGACAGCTGGCCCCGAGCTGGGATGAAGCCTCGAAAGGAACACAAAAAAGAGCAGAGCAAATGTCTTTTTTCCTGGGGCAACCTGGATCCTGAGAAGCTGAGATACACATGAATATGTCTGGTGCCTCTCCAAACTCACCAGACATACATCTGGAGTCTGTGAGGAGACAAGACTTACTCCGATGGTCCGGCCCTCCACAGGGAACTAAGCACAAGAAATGGAACTGAGCATCCCTCTTTCCTACAATATTTCCCAGGTTTTTGTTCTCTTTGGCCTGTGGGACTCAAACCAGCCTGTGGCCAACTAGGGAGCTACTGTGTCCCACTGGGATGAAGATGAGCAGACTGCCCCCCAGTCCCTCTCACTTTTGGGGGGACTGCTCACCCAGTAGTAAACACAAATGCATTTTTCTGATCTTCCTGATCCTGAGGGTGGGCAATGTAGATTTAGCCGCCAGAGGACTCGGAAATAATTAAGACAATATGGGAATCAAATTAAATGCAAAACCATGCTATACTCAAGGCTGAAAAATTCACCCTATTTCTGGTCCTAGATTACTGTATTAAAATGTAGGTTTTATCATTATTCAGGTATAGTAAGGCCAACAGATCAGGAGATGACTCTCACTGAAAAGATGACTTCTTACAGTTCCCAAGAGAAGGGGCATGCCACATAGGGAAGGACCAGGGTGGCTGGGAGGCAGAGGGATTGAGGGGAAAACATCCACTTTTATTGTTTCTGTGGAAGGAATGGACAGGTACGGGAAGCAGGCTCAGAGTTGGCTAGTGTGAATGATTTCCAGAGGGCTCTGGGGCATATGGGCTGTCCTGAGGTGTCTGGTGCCTGGCTTAGGGCAGGTGGATAGTGGTGAGGAGTATGAGAGCTCCATAAAGGCGGAGGTTGAGGTGAGGGCTCTGGATTGCCTGCTTTGTGTTTGAAAAGCATCCTCTAGGAACTGGCTAGCCCTAGGAGGGGCAGGCCCTTCAGAGTAAACAATGATTGGGTGTCAAAATGTTAGAAACACATGGTTAACACAATTGTGCCCAGCTTGTCTGACACAGCTCACCAGAGGTTCTGCAACAAAATTAAATGGCCAAAAGTAAGGAGCCAGCAAAATAGATAGACTCCTAATTTTATTTTATCTTTGTAAGGAGAACCTCAAACACCCCTTTTTTTTAAATTACTTTATTGTTGTTCAATTACAGTTTGCATTCTCCTCCCACCACTCTCCCCCCACCCCAGCCAATCCCACCCCCCTCCCCTGATCCAACCCTCCCCCTTGGTTATGTCCATGTGTCCTTTACAGTCAAACACCCTTTTTTAACCTCTGCCAGTCAAGCAGGCACCATGCATCTGTCCAGCATTAGCTGTAGAAGGTTAGTGCTACAGAGAAATGTAGCCTTGCATTCGTAGCCTTGGCAGTATCCAAAAGGATGTAAAAAGAATATTCTGTAGCCCAAATTTGATTTTAAACTCTTTCCCATATGAAGTTCCCGAGGAGACATTTAAATTCAAAGATTAAATTATGTTGCCTTCGTAAGTTCAGTTATTTTAAAAAAATCTCAAAATGTTGAAATGAAGTCTGAGTTTTCTCCTCCACACTTCCTTCTTACCCAGTCTCAGTAAGAAGCTCTTCTGTCTGGGGAGGTGAGACTGTAGTCTTTGGTTTCTCACACGTGCCCCTTGAAAAGTCCTAGAAGTTCATACAAGAGTATCACAGCACTGCACCAAACTATAAAATACACCATTCCCTGAACTCTGGAGTAGATTTCCCAGGTAAGTGTGGCTCTCAGAACCTGGCCTTGAGGGTTGGCAGTGACTATAACAGAGCCTCAAGAGTACCTGGAGGAAGAAGGGAAGTTGGGGGCCAGCAGAGGCCACTGGTTCTCAGAGCTGCAGCATCAGAATCCCCGGGTGGGGGGTGCTCACTGGAAATGACAGCTGCTCATGAGACACAGGGTGAGCCTGGTGCCCATGGGTCAAGAAGCCCTCCAGGTGATTGTGGTGTATGCTCAAAGTTTTTCTAGAATCCACCACCTCAGAATGTAAACTCTATTGGACCAATTACTCCGGTGACACTCATGGCAGCGCCATATTGACCATATCTGGGAAATTCCACCCGTGCATCTCATTCAAGCATCAGGATTTCTGATGCTTTCTGAAGTAGTATACTAGGTCTGTCCAAAAGATATCCAGCCATATACTATGAAAACTAGAGACACTTGTTGAAGAAGATACATGATACAAGAAACATTGCACATAAATGATGCCTAAGTTCTCTTCAAAGTAGGCACTTTGGAACCTCATGAAGTTCTCCCAATCACCATCAGCTGCCCCATTGTATTTTCCTTAATCTCATCAGCCATCTGAAATGTCTTCCCTTTCAAAGGTGATTTTAGTTTTGGGAAAAGCCAGAAGTCACAGGGTGCCAAATCTGGGCTGAAGGGGGGCTAAGTCACCTGGGTGATTTGATGTTTTGCCAAAAAACTCTGCACAAGACAAGGTGCACTTTGTTGTAATGAAGCTGCCAATCACCAGTTGCCCATAGCAGTGGCCTTCTGAATCATCTGAAGAGTTTCTGTGGACGAATGTTCAAGCTTAATTCAAAAATTGACACAGATTCATTGCTCATTTTCAATGTCACGGCCACATAGTACACATGCTCACTCAACCTCATCTACCATCCCCACTGACTAGTACAGTGCAGTCATCATTGTTCATACATTAGCATTCCAGTCCACTCTCCTTGGTTGCCAGGTTACATCAATGTTGTGGAGACCATTCTTGTTATATGAACAATGGCTGAACTTTTTCCATACAGACCTCATACATATCTCTAAGGGGAACCCTTTAATCTCCCAGGCTCTGGGTCTTTTTTGGTACCTTTTTCCCCCACCTAGCATATTTGGATTTTCTTATTGGGTCTTTTCTCAAGGATCCTGTGTTTTGGGCCCTGTCTGGTGACAGAGCTTTCCCAGTGTGTAGACAGCAGGCACATGCAGTCCTGGGCCAGATAGCCAGTGACCATGGCCTCTTGTCATGGAAATTTCTAGGCCTCTGCACCTTTCCCAAGGGAGGGATCTTTCCCACCCCGACTTGGGTTGGGAGGGTTCTTTCCCACCCCCACTTGAGGTACAAAATCACCCTCAGCATATCCCAGACCCTGACTGTTTCTTGGGGTCCTGTGAGGATGACTCTCTCACCATGTGTTCCTCAGTAGTCAGCTTTTCCTCAGCTTTTGAATGATCAAGACCCTGTGTGGCATTTCTCCGATAAATATATTTAAATTGTTTTTATTTTTATTTTTTATTTATTTGTATTATTTTTTAAAGATTTTATTTATCTATTTTTAGACAGAAGGAAAGGGCGGGGAGAAAGAGAGGGAAAGAAGCATCAATGTGTGGTTGCCTCTCACACTCCCCACCAGGGACCTGGCCCACAACCCAGGCACATGCCCTGACTGGGAATCGAACCAGCGACCTTTTGTTTCACAGGCTGGCACTCAATCCACTGAGCCACACCAGCCAGGGCTAAATTGTTTTTATTTTAATTACAGTTAAAATACATCATTATATTAGCTTCAAGTGTACAAAATTGTGGTTAGACATTTATATGACTTACAAAGTGATCATCCCAATAAGTCTAGTGCCACCTGTCACCATAGTTGTTGCAATATAATTGACTATATTCTCTATGCCATACTCTACACCCTTGTGACTATTTTGTAACTGCCATTTGTACTTCTTAATCCCTTCACCTTTTTCACCCATTCTCCAACACCATGTTTCTGAAGTGGAGGGAGATACTTTGAGTCAGTGTGTTCCAGGTAAGCTGGAGGTCGCCAGTCTTGGCTGCATGCTGGGATCATCCTCAGAGATGGAAGCAGTCTCACTACCATCTGGTCCCATTTCCACCAGTTCTGCTGTAGGTGATCTGGCTACTGGGAACTGCTGAGCCCTGCATGTGATTCTAATGACCACTCTGGGCTGAAGCTCCTGCTTTAACCTCTTCCATTTTCTAGTGCCTGTGGTCCTGAAAACCATCCTCATTTAACTTTCTAGACCAGGCATTCATTCCTTCATTCATCGTAGCATGCTCCTCTGGATTGTTGTCTCATTTGAGTCTTCCATGTGGGAGCTGTAAAATCAGTTAAAAGTTTGGGCTTGCCAGGTGTAGTGTAAGTGGAGGCAGTCTGCTTTCTTCACCCAGGTATCTGGGTAATTAAGGGGATCAGTGTTCCCATAGCCTTGAAGGGGCCTGATAACTAGTGTTCTCACAGCCTTGTGACTGGATCTGATAAACTGTTTCCATAACATGAAGTGGGCTCGTATGTGCAGAATTATGTAATGTTTTGGCATTTTTCTGGCTTTGTTCCCCTCTAGTACTTAAACAAGTAGGGGCTTCTCACTAGGAAGACATGCAACTTGCAGCATTCATGGCTTGCCCACCTGTGAATAAAGGTATGTCCAGCATCTCCATGGCTCCTCACATTTTCTTCTGTCTCCCAGAAGTGAGAGTGGATCCGCCCAGCCTTGATTGGCTGCAACACACCAGGAGCACCCTTCTCACCTTGATTGGCTGCAACACACCAGGAGCACCCTTCTCACCTTCTCTCTTGAACTGGATAATCCCACTCTATGCTATCAGTCCAACATCTATCCTAGGCTATATTGAATACCACTGTCCTAACAGCCTCCACTTCACTACACATCATCTGTGTGTACTTTTCTTTCTTAATGTCCAAATTAAATATAGTTTTCAGCCATGTTCATTCAACAAACAATTCATCCCCTGTACAAGCACATGAATTTAAGATGCATCCCTCCACAGAACTCTCCTTGGTCCAGACGGAGAGAGAAGTTGGGGCAGTGATCTGGTTCTGCCAACTCAGGCCTGGGGTGACAAGGCAGAGGTGGTACCTCTTGGTACCCATGGGCAGCACTGGAACTCAGTAACATTGTACCACCTCTACTTAAAAAGATTTGATCCAGTTTCATTCAGCTTTGCCTAGAATTAAACTACACCCACCTGCAGTTAATGTAGTTCAAGATGAGGCTGCAGCAGCCTACTTCCAAAGACTCCTGTCTTTGCTTTGGTCACTACATGGCCTGACTCTCTGTTCAAGCCATATCCTACTTTAAATGGCCTCAATATAAAACCACATGCTAATAGCAATAAAGAGGCAAGCAAACTAATCACCATGAGTTGCAGTGGCCCCAAGGGAAGATTCCATAGAGAAAGCATAAGACACACTACTGTCTGTCTTATGGAAGTGGCCCACCACCCACTGTAAAACAACCTATACAGCCACATGGCCTCACGTGGACTGCCACAAGCCACCAAGGCCAGGACAAACTGGGCCACCACAGCTTAAAACCATCCCCTTGGCCACATCAGATGTTTTCATCACCTTGTGTGTATTTTACCCATAAATTGTACCCCTATCACTGCTGTTTTCCCCAGCTGAGTTCTGAAGCAAGTCAGAGAAAGAAGAGGAGGCAGGAGGAGAGCCCGGGCATATCTTTATTATAGACAAAGCTGGTGCTGAAAGGTGAGTCATAGGTGTGTGGCAAGGGAGCTTCCTGATTATGAGTGCCTGAGCACCCAGTCCCAGGAAGGATGGGGCCCTGCAGGCCTTCCCTCTCTGGGCTCTGGCCCTGGAAAATTTAGGACATGGTGAGCCCAGGAGAAGCTTGCTACCTGTCCATAGCTTGGCCTCTATAAGGCAGAACAGGGGTCCATGACTGAATACTGCATGCTCTATTCCTCTCTGAAACTCACAGAGGGTTCCCTCACAGTCTTCCCCTGAGGTAGACTAGCAAGCGATGAGGACCTAGGAGTGTCCAAATGGAAAGAAACATAAGAGGGGATCAGGTCTTACCTCCTAAAAATGAGCAATTTTTGGTTATTTGTAGCAACTTTCTTGCAACTTTTGTCATTGTTGTTCCTGTCCAATTCTACATTATGAAGACTTTCTTTCCTGAAAAGAGGACAGGTTGGGTAGTTGGGCTCTGGTCAAAGTTTAAGTACCACTGGGCTATCTTCATGGAAGCCAGACCCAGAAAGCAGGACAGAGCTTTTGTGCAAACATTTGTTTATGGTTTAATGTGGTTTCACCCTCTGTCTGCCAAGGATATTTGTACCAGAGCCAGATAGTCCAGCAGCTGTTCAAAGACATTCGGAAAAGAGGAGGTCCTTACATAGTAACTGATCAATCAGTGCTTGTTGAATGAATGAATGAACAGCTTCTGCACTAAAAAGATGAGTAAGAGGAAGAGTTTGCCCAGTGATTGTTTGCTTTGCTCATGCTTTTCCTTCCTCTCCAAACCCTGCTTCTACTTTAGGGTTCTGTTCAAATGCCACCTTCACTACAAAGCACTTTTCCAAATACAGAACAATCTCTCTTGGTCCTGAATTCTATCTGGGCCTTCACTGCAGCACTCTGTGCTTTTAACTTTCCATATTGTTGATCATGTTTTTCTGTTTTCTCCTCTATGAGACTATAGCAATTTGAGAGGAGCTTCAGGGTCTGATATCGTCTTTACCTCTTCAAAGCATCCTGTGAAGTATCACAGGAGAAAAACCATGTAATAGACACGCGCAGAGGCTCTGAGGGGGAAAAGCTCACACCTGAGTGGGCCCCAAAATGCCCCGGAGGGGTCATGGTGCCACAAAAACCAATTGAACCAATCAGATTCTCTTCTGGAAGTCTGACTATGCCATAGAGCCAGCCGGCAGGGGGCGCCAGAGCTGAGTGCTTGGCGTTCATGAGATGGGCGGTGTGGTGTTCTGAGGACGAACAAGGAGGTTTTTTTCTGTCCTATTCAAGGATCACTGCCCCCTACATTCAGAGATCTGAGCGTCCTTTTTCTCCAAGACCGAATGCTGCCAGGCTCTGCCACCTTCATCTTCAGCCTTGAACTCTTTTATCTCATGGTGAAAAGAACCCCCAAATCCCTCTTTTAGCTTTAGACTTAACATCTCTTTCAACAAGGCTGGGGAAACTGGAAACTTGGTGTGAACGGAGGGTAACTTGAGGAGTTCCTGGCATGGTTCTGAATGTTTTCTGTTCTGCAGACTTAGAGTTTCCTGTTTAAACGTCTTAGAGAATATCATTGTTGGACACAGGGTACTTGTTGGCTTCTGACTAATAAAAGCCTATAATTAAATTATTTCAGAAGCTAAGAAAACTATTTTAGAATAAAGTCATTTGGGAATTCTATCAGGTGCTGACTATACTTTTCTTGTTAAACATTCAAATCTACTGTCTTTTTAAGTTAGCTTTTACTCAGCAGTGTCCATCCTGAGGAAATTCAGGATACTTAATCTTCAGAGTCAAAGGTGATTTCAGAAACCTCCTGGAGATAAAGGATCCTGATGAGACATCACGTGGGTAGTGCTCTTGTTTTAGCATATTTTTCTTTAAATAAAAATTTCCTATAACACACTTGAAATTACAATCTTTCAGGAAAGAAAATTTATGAAGAGGTTGCTCTCAGTCTCCCTTTTTCTGTTCCCCTAACCCCCAAATCTAGAGCATCTAGTGATAGAATCAGGGGGTAGGGGGAGAGGAGTTAGGGGACTGTGAGCCTCTTGACTTCCTCATGCTCACTGACAACACTAACTCCAATATTTCTTAAATTACATTTTATTCTCCAATCTCCCAAAGTAGATTCTGTATTTCTTTCCTCTTAGAAACAAATTACTTTAAAAAACTAAATTAAACACCTCCCATGAGCAAGATGCTATGTGTGGTGAGGTTTTGGGAGGAGAGCTCTCAATAGATGATACAGCATTTCCTTGCTTTCCCAGAGCTTGTGGAACAAAGGTGGGCACGACATTTTTGTAGGTTTTGCATGCTTCTCCAACCACACTAGCTTGTGGGGGCTGCTGATGCATGAGACACAGGAATGGCAACTAAACATCTTCTTTAGTTCTCTATCTATATGCACTTGGCTGCAAGTAACAGAAAATGAATAGAAAGTGGTTTAAACAAATAAATTTTTTTTCTTACAGTGAAAAGTATAGTTCCACAATGTGAGTCAGTGACTCTTGAATATTTTACCTTTTCTCATGGTCACAAGATGACTGTTGGAGTGCCAGTCACAGAGCCTACGTTAAAGGCAGGAAGAAAGGGAAAAGGAAATCTCAGTCTTGTCTCTACCTTTATCTGGAAACCCTTTCCAGAACTCACCACAGGTTTCTTCTATGTCTCATTGATAAAAGTGTCACATGGGTAGACCCTGGTCCCAAGAGAGTCTGGGCCTAAAAATGCTGCTAAATCTCTGCTGTGTATACCTCCGATAAAGGCTATGGTCTCACTGGGTGCTTGTGAGTAGTGACATTGAGGATTGAACCTAAGCATAAAGTCATGAAAGCAATGTCAATGGAGTCTCTGGTAGATTGAAGATGGTTGCACATTCTTTTCTACTTCTCTCATTAAGAAGTGGCATTTAAATCTCCTTCCCTAAACTTGGTCTGGTGTTAGTGACTAGCTTCACCAATGAACTAAGGCAGAAGTGACTGTCTGGGACTTCCAAGATTTTCTCTAGGAACCCCCACAGCTTGCAACTAGGAGGCTTGAACAGAACACTTGCTTTTAGAGTCCTGAGCTTTTATAAAAGGTGTACAGCTTCTCTGAGGCTGTCATGCTGGAAAGGCCCCAGGTAAGCAATCCAGGTGAGCATATAAGCTGAGCCCAGCCTTCCCTGACTGCCCCGGCCAAGGTGCCAGACATCAGAGACCCACCAGACCAGGCCATCTTCCAGCTGAGTGCCAGCAAGTAACCTCTGTTGATACCGGAGGGAACAGATGAATCACCCAGCTGCCTGTACTCCTGACCTACAAAATTGTGAGCTAAAGTAACACACTTGTTATTTTAAGGTTCTAAGTTTTGGAGTGATTTCTTACTTAGTAATAGAAAACTGGAACACGACTACCACTTTTTATTTCCTGTACTCACTGTGGTCTTCCCTTCCTAGAAGGTAATGTACTGTCTTTAAATGTAGGCCAAAATCTTAGGCTCAAATTCAGCTGTTTGGACTAAATTCTAACATACACATTTAGAAACCATTGGGAAGTTTGGGCATCTTTTTGTCTCTGTGGTCCATTCCTGGAATTTTGGATCGAGCATGTGACGATCGTGCCCCCAGCAGGTGAGAGCCCACTCCATTCTCAGCATTGAATTGTAGGTGGTGGACATAAGTCTTAGTATTAATCTATAGACATAAGCATAGTAAGCAATAGGAACTATACATATTGTGAGGAGGTTTCCATAAGGGGTTGGTAAATAAAGCAATGATTGTGGATATACTTTCTAAGAGAAAGCTGAACAGAAAGTGGAACAAAAACTTGGGTAATCTGAGGAGACTCAGCTGGGTGCTCAGAAGGTAAAGAGATGACTTTCAGAGTTCACTGCAAGGCTACAGGAGGAATTCCAGCAGGAAGCATTGGTATCCCATGCCACAAAGAGGTTCAGGGGACTGCAGTTCAGAGAAGGCCATTAGCTTGCAGGTGCCCCTGTCACAGTTCCCTGTGTCCTAGGTCAAATATGTTGAAAAAAAAAGACACCTTTTACTAATTGTGTAATTAATTTAGTGAGGCATCTCCCCTTTTGGGGGCAAAGGCATGGTATGATTTCATTTTTTTTTTGTAACCATAGCCAACTGTGAACTGCTGCACCCTCTTTTCACTGGATGGGAGCCCCCTAGTGACTTTCAGTCCATTCCCATGACTCTTTAATAACAGTAGGTTATCAGAACAGTTTAGTTCTGAGTTTTAAGATTTAGTCTTATTCACTTTAAAATTTTAATCTCGCAATTATCCACTGCTGTGAATGTGTGCATGCATGTGTATGTTTTGTGTTTATGATGGGTCTGTTATTTTATACTCTCTTTGTTTCCCTTGGACTCCCAGCTCTGGGTTGGCAGAGGCTGGCAGGAGGACCAGGGAAGCTCTGTGGATCACTGCCTTTGACCAGGCTGTGGTCCTACTTCTAGTTGCCTCTGAATTGACCTGGGGTCCTTTTGGTGCTTTTCAACAATGCTGGCTCTCTGGAGCTGGGAGAGGGCACTGGGTAACTTCCTAAGTGTCCCGGAGTGGGGAGGGGGTGGTCTCATCCTACATACTTCCCTGGTTTTCATGATAATGATAACATCTCCAACGTCTTGATCTTTTTTGAAGATCCTCAACATGTAAGGTGCCCTCTCAGATCATGCCTTCCATTAAAAAAAAAGTAAGGCTTTTCCTGAGCCTGTAGGAAGTTTCAGCTATTATCTAATCAAATCCTCTCAATTCTGAAGGGAACAGAGGCTGAGAAGGAGAAAGACCACCCAGGCCACACCCATGGCCAGTGGCTTTGCTGGGATTTTCACCCCAGTTCCCTGTCTTCTAGTCAAGTGTTTATTCCCCACACCATGTATATGTCTACGCAGTTAATCATTTTTGTTTCCGAGAACTTACTTGAGTCTCATTTTGTCTTTTTAAAGATATGGTAACCCAAAGTTCACTCCATTTTTCAAATATGGCTGAAACTCGGTTTTGTGAAAACACAGGATGATTGTTTGTGACAACCATTGCTTTGTTGCCCTTTGACTCAGTGGGACAATGGGAGTGTTGCCAAGAAATGGACACAGTAAATGGTCACATTTCTTCCCAGGGTTGTAACGGATAGGTTGGGTATCTTTATCTTGTAAAAATAGTATAGATGACTTTTCTGGAGTCATTTTAAGGAAAAGTATCATCATAAAATACTCCCAAAGAAGTACAGCTATAATTTCCTGCCCATTACTCATTGCTTTGCCAGACCTTCTTGAAGTTCATTAGCTGACATATTATCTGGAAAAAGTGAGAGTCATTGCAAAGTTAGAGATTTCCCTGTATACTCCCTCAGTTTAGACCACATAGAAGTATTCATTTATCTTGCAAGTTGGTTTTAGTGCCCATGTTTCCTGTCTAGACTTGCTAAATGCCTACTCTTCTACTGGCTCTATTTGGAAGTCATCTGGTTAGATCTGGGGCACATTTCAAGCAAGATCAGAATCTGGGGGAGATGATAACTTTCAGAAGAGATAGTTTATCAAAACCTGGGACTTCTACTAAGGTAAGTAAAAAACTGGTGTGATAAGCCTATATAATCATAAGGTAATTTAAATTAAATTTACTCAACCTACTAGAACATACTAGAAGGTGCCACCTGATGTTTGATAGGGGCAAAGACAATGAAATGATGCTAAATATCTTAAGGAAATGTATTGAAATCATTCATGAAGAGGTGGCACATATTAAAATACTAAAAGATTAAAACAAGTTCTGAGTTATTCTTTCTACAACAATAAATACATATCTACAATAAAGGTATTTTTGTGTCAATATACTAAAAATTATTTAACCAGCCTCTATCATAGGAAATTAAATTGTTTCTAGTTTTTAATTATCATAAACAAAGTTACAGTAAACATGCTTGCCTCTTATGACACTTATCTCTAGTTACAGCAGGTCCTTGAATAACATCATTTAGTTATAATGTTGATGAGATACCTTAGGAACTTAACCCTTGCTTATTTCAGTTAGTCTGTGGTAACATTGGTTTTGTTTTACGTCTTCCCACTTAAAGTTGCAGAACCTATTGACAATATTAAGTGAGGACCTATTCCTTCTGAAAAATTCCAGGGAATAAATCTGTGGATCCCAAATGATGTACCTTTCAAGGGCTTTGTTTGTTTCAGGAAAGTATTACATATTTACAATTCTTGACATTGGTAGGGAGATGTTTCTCTTGTAGAGAAATTCAAGGCCACTAAGCCACTAAGCCCAGGAAGTGGAATTCACTCAGTAAATGCTTTTCAAAATGCATACCCTGGGCAGAGAAGTGGATAACATGTTTATTTACCTCCCTCACCCTGCAGTCTCTGGTGTTTGCTTTCTCACATCAGACATGTAAATGGAATATGTTCAATGTTCTGATGTTATGTGATGCTGTCAAGCCTTGGGAATCCTCAGCCTATGAGTTTATAACTGATAAACCCTTGTAAAAATAGTATAGATGACTTCTCTGGAGTCATTTTAAGGAAAAGTGTCATCATAAAATACTCCCAAAGAAGTACAGCCTATGAGTTTATAACCACATGACTGGAAGGCTTTGGAACATGGCATGGAGGGGATGCTGCCCTGAAGGTCTATGAGCCTAGCCTGCCCAGGATGGTTAGGTTTTGGGCAGACAGGTCATTCCTGAGTAAACTTTTCAGGTTCTTAGCAACAAAGAGGCAGCAAAGCAACACATTTTCACATGGCCAGGGAGCTTCCTCAAATCCTGGAAGAACCTGAGTGCAGATCATTAATTTTAATTGAAATAGTAATATAAAAAATCATTCTCAATAGCAATTTCTGTAACAGAGACTCACTGAGAATGGTTGGCCAGAGTGTCTGTGTCAAGGTATATCTGAGATACCAAAGATGAAAGGTTTTATTCACGTCTCCTCAACACCATGTACTCTGAGATTTGTTTTTTCTGCACCTACACCCACTTTGTCTACCTCAATTCACTTTATATATATATATATATATAAAAAAGCCTGGCAGCAATTTTGGCCTCATAATTGTCTTTTACCTCCAGCCATTCCACCTCCTCCCTGGATCTCTTCAGAATGCATCAGACCAAAGAGATGTAGTATGCGGTGGCTAATTAAGTACCAGGGCTCAATTCCCAGCTCAGCCATTTGCTCACTGCATGGTGGTGGAGAAGTTCCTAAAATCTCTGTGAACTGGGAGGAGGAGGATGCTTATCTTATAACATTGCTTAGGGGATTAAATTGAATGAGATAATATATGGATTGTCTGTCACAGAATAAATGCTCCTTAAATTATAGTTATTATTA
The DNA here is from genome assembly GCA_007922815.1 of Macrotus californicus. Classification (NCBI taxonomy): domain Eukaryota; kingdom Metazoa; phylum Chordata; class Mammalia; order Chiroptera; family Phyllostomidae; genus Macrotus; species Macrotus californicus. Next base: position 14,223 of record VMDR010006645.1, read on the forward strand.
GATGACATTAGTAATGGTTTCCAACTCTAGGTCTTTATGAGCCTAGGTTCTGGGAGTTTTTAAATTATAGTGATTTTTTTTCAGTTTGTTGGTTGATTTCCCAGATTTTTCAGGGAATTATTATTTCCCTTGTGTCCCCCCACATCCTGCTTAGCCTGAAGCCCTCTTCTAGGCACAGTGCCCCTCACAGGAGACACCGATGTATGCTACCCAGACTCACACCTTGTTTGCAATAAACTTAGTTACTCCTTGCAAACCAATGGTGGTTTTTACATGCTGAACAGATTAGGGAGGGTGTATGAGGACAGGCCTGGAGAATATAAATCTGTAAAGCTATTTAAAAAAGGATATATGTTAGAGTAAAATTTGATTTTTCCCCTTGGTTCTGTACAATATACTACACAGGTGATATATTATAGAATTGTACACTTGAAACCCATATAATTTTATTAACTGTCAACCCAATAAATTATAAATAAATTAAAAATAATTAGAAAATTAAGAAATAAAAGTTAATGCATGATTCTGCAGAGTAGGGAGTGACTTCATGGAACATGTCCCCAGTGGTGGCACAAACTGGGGAAGTGTATTGGCCAAGGATCTGGAAGAAACTGGGGAGAAAGCATCATAGCAATGTGTGTTCAGAAATCACTGGGAACATCCTGAATCTTTTTTTTTTCTTTTGGAGATAAGCAATCTCACAGATGCAGAGTTCAAACCACTGTTTGTAAGGATGCTCAAGGAACTCAGTGAGGACCTCAGTGGCATAAAAAGACCCAGTCAGAACCAAAGGATACAATAATTGAAATAAAGAACAATTTACAGGTAAACAACAGTAGAGTTGAAGCAGAGAATCAAATCAATGATTTGGTATATAAGGAACCAAAAAACAACCACACAGAACAAGAAGAAAAAAGAATCCAAAAAAATGAGAATGGTATAAACAGCCTCTGGGACAACTTTAAGAAGTTCAACATTTGCATCATAGGGGTGCCATAAGGTGAAGAGAAAGAGCAATAAATTGGGAATTTATCTGAAAAAATAGTGAAAGAAAACTTCCCTGATTTGGTGAAGAAAATAGACTTGCAAGTCTAGGAAGCACAGAGTCCCAGTTATGATGGATGCAAAGAGGCTCACTCTAAGACACATCATAATCAAAAGGCCAAAGACTCTTAAAAGTAGTAAGAGAAAAGAAGTTAGTTACCAGATGATTGTCAGATGGGAGGAGGGAAGGAGAGAATGGGTCAAAATATCCTGAACCTTTTGAGGTCACCCTTGGGCAAAACAATCCCCACAGTGACTCAGAGCCTTGATCTGGAACCACTGTAGACCAGCTTGCTCTGGGCTATCTCACCTCTTCTCTGAGTATCTCTTTTCTCTTGGAATTTTTGTCCAGCTGGTGAGCCCCCCTTATTCCAATTTCTGATCTTTCCTTCTTTCTTTACTATAGCCTGTCTAGGAGCAAGAAAGTAATGAGCCCATCTTTTTATGTCGTTTATACTGAACTCAGTTAATCCTTTCAACCACCTGTGCAAAAGGCAGGGCAGTTTTACTACATCCGTTTCATTGAGGTTAAAATAGTTCAGGGAACTAAGATCTTCATCTCCTGCCCTGTTTCTGCTCATTTTACCAGCAGTTCCATCTGGAGGTGTGCTGAGATTTTACTAGCTGGTAACGTTCATGGAATGCCATCATAGAGAGCACTTACCTCTCAACAGATGTCTTCAGTGAAAGCTGCTGTTAGAATTTAGCCGAGGTGTCAGGTCATGAGAGAGATTGCCAGATTGCATTTACTCAGCTCTGTGGTAACATAGGTGATGACCTGCAATGGCCCTCACGGGGCTGGCTGAGTGGAAGTAGATTTGGTCATGAAAGTGGCTCTACCTCCACATATCACATATATTATTAAAACACTTTTGTAGCATTGAATAACAGTACAATTTTTGACACAGCTGATGTAAATTTTGAATGTGATTTGATTCTGTTTCTTAAAGTAATGAAAATTGGTCTGCATAGTGTAGGGAGAAAAATGGAAAAGATAAAGAATGTGACTTTAGTCCAGAAGTTGCTTAATGTAGTACATAAGAAACCTGAGTATGTCCAACCTGGCAGAAGCATCTTCCCGAAGAAACATTTATTAGGTTGCTTTTAACTTGGGTTTGATTTAGATAGTAGTAAAGACAGAAATGTGTTTTTTATTTGTTCTAGTTATTAGTTTTGGCATTTGTTTTATTGCATGAGATGAGTTTCCAAGAGCAGAGCTCTCGTTACAGTTGGACCATGAAGAGAAAGGGTTTGACTTGAGACTGCTCAATTTGGGATCATTGTCCAGGAGCCAATTAAATGGTGAGGTGGCGACTGGTAGCACGGTTTGTTGATGATGTAGCTGAGGACTGTGACTGTGCTTTGTTACTGCACCTTGGAGGCCTCCTGTTGGTGGCTGCCGGCTCTCTATTTTCTGCTTCGTCCAGGCCTCTGTGTCTGCTTTCGTGGACTGGGTGCAGTCAACAGAGGGGTATTTTCAACTCCTGTTGGCAGGGGAAATAACTTCCTGAATGATGTCCAAGCCAAAAAAGATTATCTCCAATTTGGTACAATATCAAGTGCCATTTACACACTTATGGGTCACATGACTAAATGCCCTTCATTATAGCCAGGGTTCAGGACTTTTGTGTTTAAGCTCATTTAGCCCAATGTTAGGTGGGCAGCACATGTACTTTGCGCTGGGCTGTATTCTTCAGGCAAGAATGAATGTGCAGCATGTTGGCACCTTATGAAGGGCATGGTAGATGAGTGAATGTGTGAAATTGGTATGAGCCCTGATGATATCTGGCTCACACAAGTGGTCCTGAGCATGTTTTCATTAATGTCTGCAAGTGGAGATTATTTGGGGCTAGAATCAGAGTGATCACCCACACTCATTGACTTGTGGAAGACAAGTTTACCTGCATGTCAGCCTTGAATGTTTCTAAAGCATAAGTTAGAGAATATTACCTTTAGTTTTCTCTGGGGAGGAGGACATTCTGGGATGGGGGTGATACTACTTTTCAAAGCATTGTTTTAACAAATGCTCATATTCTTTTTTCATTTGCTGACTTTCTCTACATATATTAGAAATAACTCTGTGATCTTAGCCATGTATCACTAAATGTGATTTTCACATTTCTTATTTGCAAAACAAAGGATTTGAGTTAGCACCCTTTTAACTTCTTTTCTAGCTCCTTCTAAGGATTCATTTAAAGACTAAAGTACTTTAGGAAGTTGGTTATACCTATAAACAATTTTACATGTAAGATATTTAAGTTGGCCACAACGCCTGAACAGTGTTTTGCAACCCAGCAATGTGTTCCACAGATAGCCAAGACAATGGAAATGTCTAAGGTCAATCACACAAGCTACCCTGTCTCCAAACAGGACCAGGAATGGATATTGTGTATCACTTCCAGTAGATCCAATAGTTGCAACGGATCTTCCTGTTTGAGTGGATGGGTGGAACTATTTAAACCCTTTTAAGTCAAGCCAAAAACTGGGATCCGGGCCAACACTGAAGAAAGCCAGTTGCTCTTTGGTCAGGATGCACAGTCTTCTGTGATATCACATTAAATGGCCTTGTTTTCAGAAACTGTCCTCATGGTCATGATACCAACTAGTTTTTGAAAGCCACCACTGAGTCATGGCTGGCTGGCATCCTTCACAAAACACTTCCAGAGTGGAAATATTCATGCTGAAGTTGAGGAGCTTAAATAAACAGTCATTTCTTCCCTCAGTGTACAACTTTAACAGGCTAGAGGTTATTGTTAACATCCATTTGAGGCCAACTGATATAATGGGGTTAGTTATGGGAGCATAATTTTTTTTTAGGTTCAATAAAACATCAGTTTTATGTATGTTCATCTGCTTTCTTTTTTTAAGTATATTTTATTGATTATGCTATTACAGTTGTCCTATTTTTTACTCCCTTATTTCCCCCTCTGCCTGGTACCCCTATTCCATCCAGCATCCCCTTAGTTCATGTCCATGGGTTGTACACATAAGTTATTTGGCTTCTCCATTTCCTATACTATTCTAAACCACCCCTTATTTTATACCTACCAATTATGCTCTTATTCTCTGTACCTGGCCCCTATTCTCCCACCAACCCACTAATGATGTTCCATGTGCTCTCCATTTCTGTGATTCTCTTCCTGTTCTAGCTGTTTGCTTAGTTTGTTTTTGTTTTTTTAGGTTCTGTTGTTGATAGTTGTGAGATTGTTGTCATTTTACTGTTCACAGTTTTGATCTTCTTTTTCTTAGATAAGTCCCTTTAACATTTCATATAACAAGGGCTTGGTGATGATGAACTCCTTTAATTTGATCTTATCTGGGAAACATTTTATCTGCCCTCCCATTCTAAATGATAGCTTTGCTGGATAGAGCAATCTTGGATGTAGGTCCTTGCTTTTCATGACTATCAATATTTCCTACCAGCCCCTTCTTACTTGTTAAAATTTTTTTTTGAAAAGTCAGCTGATAGTTTCATGAGAACTCCTTTGGAGATAACTATCTACTTTTCTCTTGCTGCTTTTAAGATTCTCTCTTTATCTTTAATCTTGGGTAATTTAATTATGAAGTGTCTTGGTGTGTTCCTCTTTGGGTTCAACTTTTATGGGACTCTCTGAGTTTCCTGGACTTGCACATCTATTTCCTTCACCAGATTGGGGAAGTTTTCTTTCAATATTTTTTCAAATAAGTTTTCAATATCTTGCTCTTCCTCTTCTCTTTCTGGCACCCCTATGATTCAGATGTGGGAATGTATATAGTTGTCCAGGAGGTTCCTAAGCCTTTCCTCATTTTTTTGAATTCTTGTTTCTTCATTCTGGTCCAGTTGAATGTTTATTTCTTCCTTTTGTTCCAAATCATCGGTTTGATTCCTAGTTTTCTTCCCTTCACTGTTGGCTCCCTGTATATTTTTCTTTATTTAACTTTGTATAGTCTTCACTTCTTCCTTTACTTTGCTACTGTACTCAATCATTTCTGTGACCATCCTGATTACCATTGTTTTGAATGCTGCATCAGATAGGTTGTCTATCTCCTCATTGCGTGGTTCTATTTCTAGAGTTTTGATCTGTTCTTAATTTGGGCCATATTTCTTTGTCTTGATGCACCTGTTATATTGTAATGGGCGGAGTCTTAGGTATTCACCAGGATGGGGCAATCCACTTCATTGCGTTGTGATGCTGCATGTGGGGCAGGGGTCAGAAGTGGAACAATGCTGCTTGCTTGGCTCTTGCCTCACTTTCAGTCACTCCCCCTGCTTCCCACAAGTGAATTTTGCCCCTTAAGTGCTGCCCTGGTACTGATTCTCAGGTGGGTGGGCTTATGTATTTTCTAGGACCCTGTGGGTCTCTCCAACAAACTCTCCTGTGAAACTGACATTTTCTCCCGCTGCTGCAACCCCCAGAGATTTTACAGCCAGAGGTTTTGAGGCTTTATTTCCTGTGTTGGGCCCCTGGGTTGTATGGTTTGTCTCATTCTCCAGTTGTTCCTCCTGCTTTATCTGCATGTGAATGTGGGGCCGCCTGGTCCACCAGCTGCCACCTTGCCCACCTGGTCCACCAACCCACTGCCTTGCCACACATCCTCTCTGCCCTGGTTGCCATCTCTGCCCCTCCTATCAGTCTGGATAAATGTTTCTTCTTTTAACTCCTTTGTTGTCAGACTTCCATACAGTTTGATTTTCTGGCAGTTCTGTTTTTTTTTCAATTGGTTGTTATCCTTTTTTTTGTTGTACAATGAAGCAAAGTGTATCTACTTATGCCTCTATCTTCTGGGAACATAATTATATTGTTTAGTTTTTTGGTTTTATTTTCCAAAATTTTTCTTCCATAATTTCTAAACATGAGGAGGACTGGGGTAGTTGATACATGGACCATTTATTTACCACTCTATACACTTCAGAACAGAGTTAGGAGTTTAAAACAAAGTGAAAAACACCCTATAAATGGTTAACATAGGTGTTGTACTAGTTGTGTATTGCTATTAACAAATTTCTGAAAATTTAATTGTTTGACCAATGATAATCATTTATTAGCTCACAGTTTCTGAGGCCAGCACATCAGGAGTGCTTGGCTGTGCTGGCTTGGGCCTTTCAAGAGGTTGTAGCTAGGGATTCTGTCATCTGAAGTCTTGACTGGGGCTGGAGAATCAGCCTCCAAGGTGTCTTACGGCTGGCGAGTTGATGCTGGCTGTTGGCAGAACTTCAGCTCTTCTCCATGTCCATCCCCCATGGGACAGATTGAGTGTCTTCATAACTTGGATGTGTGATCCCAAAAGCCATGTGGAGGCTGCAATATCTTTTATGACCTAGCCTGAGAAGTCACCTACTTATAGTCATTTCTGCAGGTCAGTCCCAATTTAATAGTTAAGGTACAAGGGCATGAACACTAGAAGGTGAAGATAATTTGGTAAAGGGAGGTCATCTTGGCTACTGCAGATATTAGAACATGCAGTATCCAAAGACCTGACTCAGCCCTGTTCTGGCCTCATTTTTGAGGTTATTGGTCTCTTGAATTGTCCTCTGTGTGCCCTGGGCTACAGATGTTGCCACCACCTGATTCAGCTATGCCTTCTCACTGACAACTAAAGAAGTCCTTGGACTTAGGACTTTATAATAACTACAAGAAGATTATTTGAGAACCAGTTGGTAAAAAGTCCACATGAATATGAGTATATCCAATTGTAATAATGAACAAGGGTACATGCTGTATCATCCTGACAATTACTACTAATACTTCCTCTTTGGAGAATGAGTGACATTTGCTGCCCTATGGCAGTGTGTCTGTCTTGCCTTGTTCTATTCTTTGATTGACTTTGATTGATTGATGGCTTCGATATACCATATGATCCGTTCTATTTCACACTTTCAATTCAACTGATACCACAGTTACTGTGTATTGCTCAAAGATTGTTCTTGAAGGACTGAGTCTTATTGTGAACTCTCATAAACAGCATTAACTGTGTTTCTAGTGCTTTACCTCACTCACTCACTCTTATTGATTCAGCTGTGATTGTGTGTACCCACTCTATCCATCCTGGTGTGCAGCTAGTATGTGATATCTGAGACATGGCAGATCTTGAGCTGGGCGCTCCTGCTTTAGACTAGGCTCTTCTAATGGCTTCTGTGAAACATCCTTCCACAAAGTACCAGAAAAAACTGCCTGCAGCACAGGGGAATGAGAATTGAGAAATGGCCCTCATGTAGACAGAGACAATGCTGCCAGGGCTGACTGCACTGAGTGTACCTTTGGAAAGTTCCTCCTTATTGTCATGCGGCTCTCTTCTCTGTTGTTTCCCATGTTCCAATATCCCCTCTGGTGCACAGCCTCAGAGGCTGTGGTCTCTAAGGGACTTTGCTCCTTTCCTCATTTTTTAGTCTCTTCCACAAAAGAGGCTGTTGGGTCCTTTTTAAGAGCTTACTTATCCTCTGACATTTGTGTATCTGGCCTCCCAAAACAGAGAGGATTCAAATCAGCTCTTTTAGAAGGGGAGTGGCTACTTGAAGCAGGGTAGCATGACAGTACAGCGAAGAGCCCAAAGAAAGAGATTGAGGAAACAGAAAAACTACACAAAGCAGAAGTAAATAATCAGAGTGTCTATCTGGAGACATTCAGAGATGGGCTGGGCTTCCCTACCTGGCTTGTTAAGAGAAGCAATAATAGAGCTACCCTATCCCTGGTCTACTGGACCCACCCTCCTCACACTCTACACAGGATCTGGGGACAGGGACTATGCGACTATGTGAAAAGGGATGCTCTCTGCTCAGTAAAGTGATTCAGAGGGAGAGAAGAGGCCTCCAGAATTCAGGGGTGATGGCAGCTTGCTCTTCTATTTAATTCAGCTGTCAGCTAAGTTACTAGAGTGGGAGGAAACAAACCTCCTGATTCCTTGTTTATTAATGCTTTCATCTCTTGGGTGATTATTAGAATCTGCTTTGATGGGTGCTCTAGAAAGTTACCAAGAATTGACAGGCCACTGTGTAGTCTCTGGAAGGGTAGGTTTGGTGAGTGTGTGTGTGTGCTTGGTGATCTGTATATCGAGAACTGTTAGCCTCCCCCAGTTCAAACTTTATAAAGTTCTGAAGACATCTGAACTCTTACCTTGCTCCTCCTCCTGCCAATAGAAGAGTTTTCTCAGTTTTCCACACCCAAGGCCATCTGTAAACCAAGCACCAAAACAATTTTTTAAGTATTCTAATTACCTGAAAGGGAAGACAAATTAACTACTTAGTTAATACACTTAATTCCTGTGGAGAGGGGAAGTAATAGCATTATCAGAATAAACCACAATGTTTCACTACTTGTTAATTGGAGGTGCAGCTGTGTTAGGTCTTTGACAGTACGCCAACACTCCTTGTGACCCTCCCTTTCAGGCTTTCAAATCAGAGAACTTGGTGTGAACCTAAAAGACAGTTGGTTATTCAGCCACTTATGTGTGGACTTTAGAGTGAGTATAAGTAAACCTCATACTTCTTGGCTGCCTACTCTGGCCCAGGCACCCAAGCAAACACATTGTATTCATTGTAACAAGTCCTCTGAGCCACCCAGCCCAGTCAGTACCAATACTACTCTTTTAAGAGACAGGTAGTCAGCTTTACTTAGGGCTAGTGAGAATCATCCACTAGCTACATTTTTGGAGAGCAAGGTGAGGAAAGATTTCTGTACCTGGTATACACGAATCTCACACATGACCCCTCAACTGCTTCAAGGGTGTGCCTCCCCCTTCATCCTACCTCAAATCCCCTGACCCCGTAGTAAGTGAAGACTGATTAATTCTTTTCTCCTGAGCGCTCCACATGGAAAGCCATTTTACAGGGTGCTTCTGTTCTATCCTAAGATGATAAATTCCTTTTTGCCAGTTGGATCTTCTAATCCTAACCTTTCTAATTTTTCACCTAAAGCCATGATAAGGTCCCTGCTTTCCTTCTTATTTCCCCTCCCTGTTATTCTAAGTTTGTAATCATTTAAAAAATGTTCAGCTAAGGGACAGAAAACCTGACAGGAGTTCTATCAGTCTGGCTGGTTTGGGCTTACCTGCTGAGAGCTAACATGACTACCTACTTTTGCAGGTGCTTATAGCAGTCACATTGAACAAAAAGGGTGCTACATCTTCAACAGGAGTCACAGAGAGAGAGATGTGAGAATGCTTAAAAGGTTGGCCAGAGCTGGTCTTAAGTAGGGCTGGACAAAGGGACAGAGTTTAACTACCATTTTATGGGACATGATCTATTTTGCCTTTTCTCTCCCTTTCTATATGTGTATTTGTCTGTATGTATATGTATATGTATATGTATATGTATATGTATATGTATATATGCATATCTATATCTATCATCTGTACACACAAATGAATCAAAATTAAGTCAAGTTCATCTTTCAAAATATTTAGTACTGTTTATAATAACATTAAAACCAATTCTTAAAATAAAATAAAAATGAAAAAATTACTGTTTTACAAGTTCAAGAACATTTCCAGACTTTTGGGGAGTTGGGATCAGACAAGGCTCTGGCCTTTTTACCCCCTTCAAGTCTGCCCATTTGTCACCCTACAGGACTAAGCACAATGTGCAGATGGCCCTGACATTGTTGGGCACCAGGCTGCAGGCAAATGTGGGAAGATAGAAAACTCCAAGGGGCAAAGTGCTTGGGCAAGTGAGTGAGATCCAGGTTCAGGCCTTGAGCTCTGTCACCAGGCAGTGCGTGGGTAGCCTTGGGCACATCACTTCCCTATGCTGGGCCTCAGTTTTCCCCTTCTAAAAAAAGAATGTCCTTAAGTGACCTACGAGTTCCTTGCAGAGCCAACATCCCACAACTTAAAATCATAGGTTAATAGAATCAGAACTGTCAACATGCTCACATCTCACCTCACTGTGGAGGATGATCATCATGTGGCCTTGACTGTACTCTTATATTCAGGGATGAGAATATCAATGATTTGGGGCTAACATACTTGCTACATGGGTTTTCTTCACTATTTCCAAATGAGACCCACAGTAAATTGGGCTGAGAACACACATTAAGGTCTCTAATTCCAGCTCCTTCATTGAATAGCTCTAGGATCTTGGGCACAGAACCATTACATTTCCCCTCTTGGAGATTCTCTATCAGCATATGTGCCTTGCAAAATCATAGTTAGGACCATGCCTAGGACAGTGTCTGCCCCATAGTGTTGTTCAGCTTATGATTATGAAAATGTCTAATATTCTTCATAGTGAACTGAGGATGACATGAGAACCCTGGCCCACGAGCAACAGCAGGCCAGAAATTAGAGCCATGGTTTAACAAGCTCTTACTAATAAAAACATCTTAGTAGTGCAAAGTAGAAATTACAGTTTTCAGAAAACATTTGATTTTAGTTTCTTGGAAGTGTTTTTATAGCTCCATAGTAATAAACATTTTTCTCTTCTTGAATTGAAACACTGAGCGAGTCCATTGACATTTTCTCTTTTGAACTATTTCCTTTGAATAGCCTTCAAACAACAAAATCCTATTAATATCCCAATTTGGAAAACCTCTATTTTGACTATATTTTACCAATGATTAACTTCAAATTTAGATTGAATGAGAAGCCCATTTTTGTCACCAACATATTTGTGAAGGTTATAATATTTCAATTTCTAGGTTACATGTTTTTAATTTGGGTCACTTTTTTTCTGAATCATAGGCAAAATATACAGATGAATAAAAGCACAAAAGTTTTTACATATAACCCTACTCCTTATAACTACGCATTTGTATTAGTAAATATTTTTAGTTGCAAATGAAAACCCATCTCAAAGTCGCATATGAGAGGAGAGAGAAAGAGGAAGAGAGAATCTATTGATTCATGAAACAGCCAAGTAATACCCAGAAACCTATCAGTTTCAGGTATGGCTGGATTGATCCAAGGACTGTCAAAGTATCCTATCTTTGTGTCTCTTGGACAAATGGGTTCTCTTTGTATGGTAGGCTTGTTGGCCACTGGCAGCTCATGGTGTATCTTACATTTGCACAGCAATCCAAATAAAAGAAGATCATCTTCCTTGATATTTCTGGGTGAAGAAGTCCAGGGAAGGGTCTCTGGACTAATCATTGTGGCCATGAGCATAGTATAATCTATACTATATCTATAATCAAGTCCTTATCCACTCTACAACTCACATAGTGTGCCTGTGTCTTTGTATTACTGTTTCTTCATTTCTAAAAATAATAAGAAGAATATTCTGGTTTATTTTTTAAGGCCATTATGTAGATAAATTGTTTGGGAATTGCTTTCCCTCAGGTGCATGACTTTCTGGGAGTACAGTATTGCATGAAATCAAAGATAGTTACAGACAGTGTAAGTTCAAAACTCATCAGGACATCTGTCCACAAGATTACTGGTGGGAGGGGATCTGGGTCCTCTTCCCTCTTGAGATTTCTTCTTTTCTGAGTTTTTTAATTGGTACTATTACACCCAGAGCCAAATGTAGAAAGCTAAGTTGAAATAAAAAGCTTGGGATTTATTCTTGAAAAAGCCCAAACCCTTTGCCATGTCTCTCATCAGTCAAAATGATTTGCATTCAAGTGAAATGTGGAGATCATTTGAATTATTTGATTTATGCTCAATGTCATGCTCTTTCAACAAACGGCTTGTCCAATCTGGAGGCTGCAGGGGTAAGTGGTTCTTTTTCCTGTTCAGAAATTAGGGGGTGGACTCAGTGGGGGCACCTCCCAAGTTAGGAAAACCCCTTGAGAACCCAAATGAGTCATCACTTTCTCAGGGCTATGCTCACAGCTCAGTGATAATGGTGTTACTTGAAATTCCCCTTTTTGTGAGATTATTTTTAAACAGGAAAAAATAACTGGAGAAAATAAATAACATGTCACTTTAGCTATTGGGAGGCATAAAAGGATTCCATTTGTGTCGTCATCTCATTTTGATAGACTTGTGCTCTGTTTGTAGGTAGAGAAGCTGAGGTGTCACCTGAGTCACATACTAGTTGAGACTCAACTAGAACCCTGCCTCTTTCTTTGGGTGCTCACAACCTCAGATTCCTGTGTACACAGCTTCAGTTGTGAATTTGCGGTAATTTATTTTCACATCCTCCTTAGGAAACCAGGCCTTCCATATTCAACAGAAGTTTACATCACACATCCTAAAATTTAAAAACTCAACCTGACCAAAAAGACCTTACAGTTTTACTCTCTGGAATAGTCTTCATGATCTCTCGACAGGTCTTCTCTGAACAACTTCTCTGTGTACTTCTGAGTAGTCACTTCACCTGTTATCAAATATACTTTGACATCTTTTCCAATGCACATGATCAGTTTTCCAGCCTTTGAAGTTTCTTTACTTGTGAGCCCAAGACCTTCCCTCTCCTGGGGTTCACAGAGCAATTACTGGAAGGTTGATAGAGGTGGCTCTTGGCCTGGGAACAGGTGTGCTAACACCCAAGGTGTGGGACTCCCCAGCTTCTCACTGTGTGAGCTTCTTAATTTCTTCCTGTGTGAGAGTTCCCAGGATACAACCAAAGTGATAGTTCAATATTCTGAGTCTGGGATGTTTTCCCAAATGAATTAAGACTCTTTTTTCTTGTCCTCCTCCCCTCCCAGTTCTTTCCCCTCCTCAGAGTTAAATGCTAGCTGAGCATTGGGCTCTGGGCCTTCAGTGCACTTCATTGACCCAAATGGGACATCAGGAGCCTATTGAGCTGACTGACATGCGTGCCCCTTGCTCCTGGGGCTCTTCTGCCTGTAATTTCAAGATCTGGAGGTTCCCCTGATGGACCAAGCCTGCTTGCCTCACATTTAATTGATTTTACTACACTTTCTGGTTCTCACCAGTACAGTGGGAGCAGTAGGTCATTCTCAATTCCTCATGGGGTTGCTGTGAAGATCAAATGAGAAAACTCATAGAATTTTAGAGGCACTGTTGTCCTCACTTCCAGTCTCTCCTCTAAGCAATGGGATACCCCTCAGTGCAATGGGATGACAGGTTTCCTGCAGGCATAAAAACAAACAATTACTGTATAGGAACTTGTAAGATCCAGACACATTGCTTCATTTGATCCTCGTTCTGACCTGTGTGGACATTATGGTGGTTATTCCATTTTTGCCAAAAAAATAATCAAAGGTTGAGAAAGATAAAGGGGCTTTTCAGTTCAAACTGGTGCTTTTTTTCCCACTATGGTGGGATCATTTATAAAAAACCTTATTCATAAAGTCTTTTAGTTCTCCAGGAAACAATTCAAACTTGTAAAGAGTTTGTGAAAATATAAAGGGCTATCAATATATTTATGAATAATAGCCCTGCTTTATGGGGTACCAGACTTGATAAGATTTGGGCACATTTGATGACAAGATACTAGAGATTAGAGGCACCCCAGGTTATTACTCTTTTGCCAGAGGCAACAATGTTCTAACTGAGATTGAATACCTGCTCTTTTCATGATCCATTTTCACTTTCAGTGGTGAAGGTGAGCACCTTCTACTCTGGCCTGTCCCTGCACAACATTGACTGGTGAATACTCTGGCATGTATAAGCCTTGGCACTGAGACATCATGAGATTGGGAAGAGCAAAGATTTGGGAAACAGAAAAACCAAGTTGGAAGACCAGATCTGTCATTTAATAGCCATGTGAGCAAAGTCATTTATTTAACCTCTCTGGTTCTCACTTTTCTCTATTGCAAAATGTGTTTATTATGTCTGTATTGCACTGTTATTGAAAAGATTAAATGAGAAAAGGTATGTAAAGCTCCTGTCACAGAAGAAAGTCAACAAGTGATAACTGACACCTTCAAGCTTCAAAACTCAAGCTCCCTCCCTCCCTGCCTCCCTGCCTCCCTTTCCCCCTTCTCTCCTTCCCACCTCTTTCTGTCCCTCTTTCTCCTCACCCCAATTCTATACCCTTGGACAACCATGTGAAGCCTAAGGGTCTCCTAAACTACAAGGGAGAACTAGCAGAGTTACTTCAACAATCGGAACAACTAAGTTAATGCTCTCAGCCCTGAATGGAGCTTCCCTGTTCTCTGCAGGGCTGAGCAGACATAGGAACAGAGAGGCCTGAGCCCTCTCCATATCCACAGCTTCTCCAAGAAGCTTTGTCACACTGCCTGAACTGGCTGCAGATGGCAAATGCTGGTGCTCTCCATGGATGTGTCATAGTAGTGAAATTAAGTAATGGTCACCTGGAGAATTCAGCCTGAGATTCCCCTTTTCTTCAGTGAAGACTCAGAACAGAGGGAACCAAGATTCAGATAAGCGAAATGACTTGTCCAAGGCCCCAAAGCTACTCTATGCCCAAACAATGATAAATAATTCTGGGGACCAAATGGCAGAAACCTCTCAATGAGTATTTGGAACAATGTTTGTTCTCTTCTGGTTTTTCTCTTAATTTTTTTTAGCTCAATGTTATAATATTGTCTGGTTGGCCTGTGACGTGGCCATGGGAGTCATTCCAGAGTGGGGTTGAACTCTCCTTGGTCTACATTTTGCTGAGGTAGAAGGACCACTGGACAGGTGGGAGTAGAGATCTGAAGGCCAGTCTTAATTCATACTGCTAGTCTTTTCATGGGTACTTCAGGTTTTTCCAGGTATAAAATGTGTTGAATAAAAGAGATGTTTTTCATGCTTCTTGGTTATTTAATATTCTAGAATTGAAGCCCTTTGGTCACAAGAAATTTATGTCATCTAAAAACGTGGAAAAGAAAATGTAAAGCAACTCCATTTGAAGGTGGGAAGGAAAGGTGGAAACCTCTCCCCCTGGGGACTGCTGAGGCACATGAAGAAACCATAGTGTTCTTCAGGGAATAGTCTGAAAACCACTGGATTGGAGGCTCTGTGAGATGCTATGATTGTGTAAGTGTATGAGATATGAGGGTAGGGGCTGCACTAGTAGAGAACTGTCACTCTCCAGGGTCCTCCCAGGAATATACAGTTGTCCCACATACCAGTGCACTTGATTTTCTCCCTTTATTTCCTACCCTCATGCCAAGATGGTAGGTTTCAGAGAAAACAGAGGTTATGTCTAAACTTTCATAGGGTAGTGTTCCATGAATCCTTGATGAATAGATGAGAAAATGTCCTTTGAGCTTTACAAAAGCCAAAAGGTGTGCCTAGAGCCCAATCCTCAATAGGAAATACATTTGACATTGTACCCAGAGCATACATCCATGTACACATGGATGCAATTGAAAACCCGTTTCATTTTTTCAAAAATGCTGGTGGTGACCCACTGAAGTGTTTCATAATCCATGACTAGGAGAATGCAGGTGAGGGCATTGTCAGTGATCATCCCCCCACTTGCACTGGGGTTACAGTTAGGTCTTTCCTGCTACATCAAGGATCAGCAAATGTGGCACACAGCACAAGTATTGCCTGTTTCCTGTTTTTGTATGTCCTGAGGCCACCAGGCAAGCACAGTGTGCCCAACCTGGGGTGCTCCCCCACCCATGTGTTCTAGCACCTGCTGGATTCCCAGTCTGGGAGTTGAAGACCCTGTAACTTCACTTCTGGTCCACTGTCCAAGGGCAGACAGACTGACTCTCCAAGAAGAGAGGGTCTGAGTGTCACAGGGCAAAAAGAAATGACGGTGAGGGTCAGCCCTTTTTGCCACCCCCATCCTGCTTCTCTGGATCCCCAGGGTCCCCTTCTCCAGCAGGTGGTTCTTCTCCTTGAGACTGTCTCCAACAGGTACACCCGGGGCAAAAGTGTGCCTACCATTCAGGGCAAATACCTGTTTGCTTTTTGTCCCACAATGTCTAAAATATTTACTATCTGCTATTTTATAGGAAAAGCTTGTCCACTCCAGTGCTATATGAGGATGGGCTATGCATTACATAATCCTATAAGGATTCAGCCCTCTTTGAAAACAATACACAATAGTGTTAGCTACCATTTATTAGGCTCAGAAAGAGTTAGTAACTTGCCTAAAGTCACACAGGTAGTAAGTAGCAGGGTGGGATTTTGCAGCGACAATTTGGCAGAAGAGAATAAACTTCCACTTCTCTGATCATTTTCACTCCAGAATAGCTGGGCAGCACTCTGCCCCTCCCTCTTTTTGACCTTGCCTGGGGGCAGTGACCAATGCTTCTTTAATTATCATGGTCCTACATCAGCACACTGGCCTGAAGCTTCTATCTTTCTGGCACTTTCTTTCCTGTGTGGCCTCCCAAATTTAGTAGTTCTTTTTTGACTTGGCTAATTCCCCTCTGGATACTTAGGTTTCCTCTTAAACTTCACCTTGTGGTTCAGTGAGAAGACCACTGTTTTTAAGTGCTGCTGAATTCAATTTCTGGTGTGTCATTGTTGACAATCCCCTGTGTCTTGCCTTCCCCTGACTCATCTTTATTGAGCAGAACAGACATATTGCATTTACTGGGCATCATTCAGGAACGTGCTGTTCAGTGAATTTTCCAGCACACTGCTCTGAAGAGCTAACTTTGAAAACTTCTAACTATTTTGTTAATCTTTATAAAATAAATTACATTGTGCCCTGTGTTCTTAAGCACGCAGATCAATGTGCCCATTGAATGTTTTCCTGATAATTTAGTTGACCCCTTAAAACCATGAGTTACTGTCTGAGCTAACTGCATGCTTTGAGAGATTTACATAAGATCTTGTAGTTTCCATTTCCTTATGTGTGAAATGGAGATGATCATATTACTGTCCCTGTACAATTGGGGTGGAGGAAACGAGATCATTCTTGGAAAGTCTTTGGCACAGTGATTGGCATGTAGTATGCTCTAATTAGGTGATTGATGCTGTGATTCAAATATCATTCTGCCCTGGGGTAGCTGTTCTCAACCTGGAGTGTGTGCCAGAGTCATGATACTGAGTCTCCCCCAAAATCAACTGAATAAAAGCCTCTGGGGCTGCCCCTGCTGCGGGCATGAATGCTTTTGCTGATTTATTTAATCTATGCTGACTCTCCACTCTGGCTTTTCTCAAACGCAGCTAGAGCTGAGAACCAATGTTTCCAGGTGTGTTCTACTATTTGCTCCAACACTAAATGGCTCCCTGCCTGTTAAAAGTTTTGAGAATTGATATTTTCACTTTAGAGTGTTTTCTGCCTCCTCTTGCTACTGCTCTTAAGAGCAGTTAATATTTATTAAGGGCTTTCCTGCGCACTTCCCCTGCCTTGGTCAACACTTCCCTGGCACTACCACTTAGTCCCAGGTGGCCAGAGAGTGCTTTGCTAGTGCCTGCAATATGCATGTGGCTTTCAATGTTGGGCCCTGGGCACCTGTTTGCCTTTCCCTAATCCCAGTTCTACCCTGCTAACCCCCTTCTCTATTTTTTTCCCTTTATTCTCCATAAGGACTGGAATCTGTTTGTTTTTTTCATTGCACATAGTAGATGCTCAGGAATTCATGAGTCTCTACAGGAACCCTGTGCCTTAGGTTCTACCATCATTCATCATTTGACTTTTACAGGTGAGGAAACTGAGGCAGAGAAAGGCTAAATAATTGCCTCAAGGTCCCTGGAAAGTGGCAGCTCTGCTGGGTCTGAGGTCCAGTCACTTGCAGACCGGCTTCTGATTTTGTCACTCCCACTGCCCAGAGAAGCTCTGGCTCCAACAGGCCATTTAGTCCAAGAAATCAGTAATCACAATATAAACAAGAATTGTGTAATAAGGAAGTAAACCCTGAATACCTCATAAATGTGATTTCCTGATTTTACTGGTTGAGCATCATCCCGCAAAGCAAAAGGTTGCTGGTTTCATACCCTGTCAGGGTACATGACTGGGTGGTAGACCAGGTCCCTGGCTGGGCACTTATGAGAAGCAACCGATCGATGGTTCTCTCTTACATCGATGTTTCTCTCCCTGCCTTTCTCCTTCCCTTCCCTTTGCTTCAAAATAAATAAATAAAAAGAAACCAGAGAGGAGGTGGGAAGGGATAATGGGGGGAAAGTGGGAAGGATGGTCAAGGAACATGTATAAAGGACACACAGACAAAGCCAAAGGGGGGTATGAACAAGGGTGGGAGGTGGAGATGGCTGGGGAGGGTGGAAGGGGTGGGGGGAAATGGAGACAACTGTACTTGAACAACAATAAAAAAGAGAAAAAAATTTAAAAACACGAAAAAAGAAAATAAATAAAATATTTTAAAAAAGAAAGAAAAGTGATTTCCTCTCCTCTTCCTTACTATATAAGCCCAACTACTATTCTTTAACAGATAGACCTATTAGCTCAGAAAGTTGGAAGTTTTCTTTTCTTCTCTTAATTCACAATCCAGTTCCCAACTTTGCTGCTGTCACTGACTCACACAGCAGAGATGTGGGACTGGTAAGGGGCCCATACTGGTTGTTTCTGGTGGCTTCTTATTTGGCAACAACAACAACAACAATAACAACAACAATGAAAACCCCCACAAAGGTTCCAGAGGGATTGTCAGACTTCCAGAAAGGGGTGTATGCCCCTTTCTCCTCACTGGACTGTGGCCAGGGTGGGAACTCTGATGAGCTGTGGACACACTCAGCAAGTAGTGGGGGAATCCCCACCAGCCTGGCAGGGCCTGAGGCCCTGTCAAGGAGGGTGTCTGAGGACAGCAGTGTAAGGAGCAATCAGTGTGACAACTTCCTCTCAGACAGGAGGCTGAGGGCTGAAAGGAAAGCTGAGTCAAGGGGGAGAAAAGCTACTTCTTTCTGAGAAGGCTGAGTGAATTCTGAGTCCAGCCCAATCTGAGTCTGGCCCCATCTAACATACAACCTGCCAGCCCTAGGTTTCAGGGCTACGATGATGACTCCATGTTGTAGCTCCCCACTCCCAAACTCACTTCTTCTTCTAGAATTATTAACCAAATCCACTTCCCAAATAAAAACAATGTGCTCTCAGACCCCTCTAGATTGTGATTATAAACTGTGTCTAGCTCTCTTTTGCTCTTAGAGAAAGAACGTGATTTTATTGTAAATATAACACTAACATCATACATAATCAATGTCCCAGAATTTTGTATGCATCTTAACATCTCCACAGGAAGTCTGGCTAATAGTAATGTAGACACAATGATAAGGCTGTTTGGACTCTGGTTTTGCTTCCAGGAAACTGTGCTCTGGGAGAACTCAGTTCTATAACTCCCAGTGTGCCAGGTGTTACTTATACATACAGTGAAGCAAGAGCCCCACGGTTCAGTAACCTACAGAGATATTTGTTTCTAATTGTTGGGACCCATTGCCCATCACTGAGGGAGGGAGTTTTTATTGAATTTCTTTTTCTTCATTTTAAATATTTTATTGTTTTTGTTGTTATAGTTGTCCTAAGTTTCCCCCCTTTGCTCCTCTCTACCCAGCCTGCCCCACTTTCCCACAGTCAATCCCCACACCGTTGTCCACGTCCATGGGTCATGCATGTGTTTTCTTTCACTTTCACCTTCTTTCAACCAGTCCCCATCTCCCCGTTAGGCTGTTTGTGTAGCACAGAACGATTCAAGTACTTTAGGGCCAACCATGCATGTGTAGGGAGTAGGGGATGTGATTATATAGGATGATAAGAAGGGCTCTTGCTCATGGCACCTCTCTCCCTGGTCTGTTGCTCTCATTTCCAGTCTGGAGTAGGCAACCAGGGAAAAAAAGAGGTGTATTTGAGGAGAGGGTATGCTTGCAAGAAGCCTCATAGAGCATAAATGTACTCTGCAGAGACACTCAGGAAAAATTTTGTTGTGACTTTGGTAAAGAGCAGAGGAAGTCATGAACATGGGCTACTGTTGATATTGTCACCAGGTGCAACACCACTTGCTCCCTGCCCACCTGCTCAGTTCTCCACTTTGCCCGGAGTGATGGGATGGCCAATCGCAAGTCAACACTCACAGTTCATACAACTTCCTAGTGCTTTCAATCTCACAAAGTGCAGTTGCACCTGATCCTAAAACATGTTAAACTTGTATTCTTCCCTTTGTCTCCACTGTCTTAACCCAGAACCCTGTTATGCCTTGGAGTCCATTGTCCCAGATCACTAACTGGTTTCCCTGCTTCTAGTTTCACCCCACTCCAATCCCCTCTCTGTAACCAGATCATCATTCTGAAGCATACACTGATTGATCTCTACCCAACCATCATCAACAGCAGTGGCCCTTGACCATTTGTAATCATGCATCTGGAGAAGGTCTGACTTAGAGGGAGTACCCTCCCATGGGCACTCCTGTCCTCTAACCTCTCCTTCCCTTCCTCCCTCCCTTAGAAGAAACAACAGCTTGCACAGGAAGAACAGGAACAAGTCCTAATAAGTAACCCATTGCTTGAATCACACTTCCCAGATACTCTCTTGATAAACAAAGACATCAGAATTGAGCAACACTCATCCAGATGTAGAGTCCAACGTCCAAAGCAGAGAACATGAGACTTTTCCCAAACTCTCCTGAAGCCGCCTTTTCAGTCTTTCAGCCACTTCTCTGTCCATGCCAGTCCTGCAGGCCACCCTTCACTTTCTTTCTTGCACATCTTGCATGCAGGCCTTGGCCAAGGGTGTGCTTTCTCCTCCTCTCTGACTTTTCAGCCTCAATCCAGCAGCAGATACTTTCTTCATTCCCTTAGCACTTTGTGTGCATGTTTGTTACAGTGCTTATTGCATTGTATTATATTTTCAGTTTTGATTTTTAAAAATCAACTGCTTTAGGTATAATTTATAAACAAGGTAATGCACCCATTTCTAGTGTGTAGTTTGATGAGTTTTGACAAATGTGTAAATTCATGTAACAACACCAAAGGCTACATATAGGCTGTTTCCAATGTCTCACCAGGTTCCTGTGTACCCTGCCTGGTCAGCATCCCCCATAGGTTCTGTGAAACCACTGAGCTATTAGCCATAATTATGGGCCAGCTTTGTTTTCCCTGGAGTGTCCCATTAACAGTTTGTGCTCTTCTACATCTTGCTTCTTCTGCTCAGCATAAGGTTGTTGGGATTTTCCCATGTGTGTGTACCAGTAGTCAGTCCTTTTTTCAAAGAACACTGTTCCTTTGTGCAAATATGTCACAATTTGTTTGCCAGTTTTCCTGTATCCAGGATTTTCCCTATTTTTGGCTGTTTTGAAGAAGACTGCTATGAAGTACAAGGTTTTTTTTTGTGGATATATGTTTTTATTTCTCTTGAGAAGTTAAGATCAGAATTCCTGGGTCAAAGGATAGATGTAT
This sequence comes from Macrotus californicus, assembly GCA_007922815.1. NCBI lineage: Eukaryota > Metazoa > Chordata > Mammalia > Chiroptera > Phyllostomidae > Macrotus > Macrotus californicus. Next base: position 35,346 of record VMDR010006645.1, read on the forward strand.
GTTTAGTTTTACAAGAAAGTTTCAGCATTTTCCCCAAAGTGGCTGCAACATTTTACATTCACACCAGCCATGTGTGACATCTTTGCTTTGGTTGCTACACATCTTTGTCAATGTTGGTATTGTCCACCTTTTACAATTTGCCATTCATGTAGATGTGCAGTGCTATTTCATTGCATTAGCTTACATCTTCCTTTATCACATTCTATTTAATTTTTTTAATCCTCACTTGTTTAATTGCTTTTTGGAGAGAGAGTATGGGAGAGAGAGAAATATCAGTGTGAGAGAGAAACATTGACTGGTTGCCTCCCCTACCTGCCTGGACCAGGGACCACACCTGCAACCCAGGCATGTGAACTGACTGGGAATCAAACCCACAATCCTTCAGTTATGGGATGAGGCTCCAACCAACTGAGCCACACTGGCCAGGGCTATCACACTGTATTTTAATTATTTGTTTAAAAGTACTTCTCCATCAGACAGCTGTATTCACCTTTGCTGGTTGGGTGAATATCAACACGATCTGAATATCAATACAGTTCCTGCCCTCACAGTCTTAAAATCAAATTGGGATGTACTGGGAAGATGCTACATTAGTACCATGTAGGGTGACCAACTGTCCCAGTTTTCCTGAAACTAAAGAAGTTCTTGGGCCAAGGGACTTTCAGTTTTAAACCCAGGACTGTCCTGGGCAAACTGAAATGGCTGGTCACCTAGGTGATGTGGGTAACTGATGGATAGCAGGTGAACATTTAGCCACAATTACAATAAAATGGACATTTTTTCCCTGTAACTGATCCTAACTTACTTCTGCAGATGGTGGAAAAATTCGGTCTTTCCAGTTCAATGTAACTCACGTCCTGTCAGTCTTGTACATGTTTACTCAAGGATTTAAACTAGTTCAAGATTCTCGCCTGCTTCCTCTCCTTCCTCTCAGCTCTGTCCACACTGGGAGCTGCCCTGTGATGCCCACTGACCTGGTCATTGGGTATTGTGCTGTTGATTTGCAAGTGTCCTGCCTTGTCCCTGGTCTCACAAAGCAGTGTTTTGTGGGGCTGGCCCTGGAACTTTTTAAAGACCATCTGTAGCTCGTTGAAGCTACCAGTCCTCGGAGGCTTCTCTCAGACCATCTTTCAGACTCCCCAACCCACTTGCTGCCTACCCACAGGCTCCATGTAGGAAGTGATGCTTCAGCATGAGGTTTGCCTGGAAATCAAGACACAACTGCCTTCTCAGGTTGGGTCTTTCCCACCCTTACTTCCACTGCAGCCCCCAACCCAGTCATATTCACTCAGCACTTTTTGTGTTAAGTGCTGGTTTGAATGAACACTTCTCTTGAGCAAAATGTCTCAGGTTTCTAGGCTTTTGGCTCTTGATAGATAAGAATGGGTTTCCTGAATTCCACAGATAAAAGCAAAAATAAAAACAAAATTCTTTTCTCACTCAAGGGCCAGACTTAAAGTCAAAGCTTTTAAGATGAGTATTTCCACAGTTAACCTGGTGGTCACATCAACTTCTGATTCAGTGCTGCCATTGCTGCCTCTGTAGGACAGCACCTCCTGCTTTAGAGGGTGGGTGGTGGGCACAGGCAGCACAGGAGACAGAGGTGGCTCTGAAAAGTGGTTTGAAGGCTTCTTGAGGAGTAGAGTCTGGAAATTGAACATTAAAGGGAGGGTAAACTCTGGCTAAGCCAGGAAACTGATTCCAGAAAAGAAGCCTGGCATGGACCAATCACAAAGCTGGCTGAGCCCGCTGAGTGGGAATGCTAATAAGGCAGCCTGCTGGCAGAGAAGATGTATGTGTGTTCTGGAGGTGAGCAGAGTAGAGGGAGGTGGTACAGTTCTAGATGGCTCATGAGAGATGCAGCTGGGTGCCAAGGCTGGCCTCCTCTTCCATTCCTAGTGTCTTGTATTCACAGCAATCTTTTCCTTGACAAAGCATTCCACCTTAGCCTGCATCCCCATTCCACACAGTAGATATGATTATCACAATTTGTGATAATCTGGGGCCCAACAAAGGTAAGTTATTTCCATCAGATCCCAGAGGAAAGTCATTCAGTCATCTCACAATATTTGTTGAGCACCTCCTGTGTGTTAGATATGAGCATCACAGATTTTCTTTCTTTTGTACTTCATAAAATGACACACTAAGATCTCAGCTTTTGAGTGAAAATGTGCAAGGAGTTTGATATTCCCAATCTCTGTAGCACACTTATAATATTCATAAGAATATTTCTGATGTTACATACACAAACACAGATATGTGAGTACATATATCTGGGTGGGATAGCTTTGAAGCTGAGCCTCATTTAACATTTCATTTAAAGAATTGCTAGCCTGATAACCAACGATAATTGGCAACAATTTAAAACTTTTTTTGAAGGCCCTAAAAAACATTAAAGTGTGTGTGTGACATTCATCATTGCAAAGTGAAACAGAGCTGTGAGCTCGGATGGAAGGGGACCCCAAAACCTGGCTTAGAGTCTTTGGCCACTGGCCTCCAGGGCTGCAGGCCTGGCTGGCCCTGCTTCTTTCTCCTTCCTCCCCAGGAGAAGGAAAACCTGATCCAGAGTTTTCTGGAAACCTGGGGATAAGGCCCAAGATTCCACTCATTGGCAGCTCTTCACTTGTATCTTTTCATATTGAAAATAGAAGGTGACTTTAGTTTAAAGAAAATTTGTCTTAACTAATTATCTGAAAAATAAGTAGGCCAGCTAGGTGATTTTTTCAAGGCTCCTTTCCAGCTGATTGGGTTAATGAATCTAAGGTTCCCCTAAAGGATCCTTTCTGGTTTCCCTGAGGCTGTGTCTGTGCCCATGTCATTTCCATGGTCAGGATGTCCAGCATGGCACCTCAAGGAACTGCTGCTGCTTCTAGTATCGGAAGAGATGTAATATCATAGGAAGGCTGATTGAGCTCCAAGAAAAAATAAATTTCAGAGACGGCCCTCTGTAATCTAAGAAAATTGAATAACAATTACTATTAAATAACCATTTTGTGTCAGTCCCGTGAGGTTATTTTCATTAGTTTTAGAGCTCAAGATACACACTTAATTTCAAGACAGACAAGACTGGAGAAAATGATCAAAAGATAAAAAAGTATAACATTATGCAAATTGACCTTGTGAATAAACAAAGTTATTTGGAGACCATGCCATTAATAACTCTTATAGTATAATTTGTCTCATGTTTTTTAGTATATTTTATTGATTATACTATTACAGTTGTCCTATTTTTCTCCCCTTTATCCCCCTCTTCCCAGTACACCCATTTTCTCCAGTGTTCCCCCCTTACTTTATGTCCATGGGTCATACATATAAATTCTTTGGCTTCTCCATTTCCTATACTATTCTTTTAAAATATGTTTTATTGACTGCTATTACAGGTGTCCCATTTTTTCCCTTTATTCCCCTCTGCCCTGTACTCTCTTCCCACCATCATTCCCCCACCTTAGTTCATATCCATGGGTCATACATATAAGTTATTTGGCTTCTCCATTTCTCATATTATTTTTAACCTTCTCCTGTCTATTTTGTACCTACCATTTATGCATCTTATTCCCTGTACCTTTTCTCCCATTCTCCCTCTCTACCACTCCCCGCTGATAACCCTCCATGTGATCTCCATTTCTGTGAAAATGTTCCTGTTCTAGTTATTTTGCTTAGTCCATTTTTTTGTTTTTATTAGGTTCGGTTGTTGGTAGCTCTGATTATGTTCTCATTTTACTGTTAGTATTTTTATCTTCCTTTTCTTAGATAAGTCCATTTAACATTTCATATAATAAGGGCTTGGTGATGATGAACTCCTTTAATTTGACCTTATCTGGGAAGCACTTTATCTGCCCTTCCATCCTAAATGAAAGCTTTGCTGGATAGAGTAATCTTGGATGTAGGTCCTTGCCTTTCATGACTTGGAATACTTCTTTCCAGTCCCTTCTTGCCTGCAAGGTTTCTTTTGAGAAATCATCTGATAGTCTTATGGGAATTCCTTTATAGGTAACTGTCTCCTTTTCTCTTGTTGCTTTTAAGATTCTTTCCTTCTCTTTCATCTTGGCTAATGTAATTATGATGTGCCTTGGTGTGTGCTTCCTTGGGTCCAACTTTCTTGGGACTCTCTGGGCTTCCTGGACTTCCTGGAAGTCTATTTCTTTTGCCAGATTGCGGAAGTTCTGCTTCATTATTTTTTGAAATAAGTTTTCAATTTATTTCTCTTCCTTCTCTCCTTCTGGAACCCCTGTGATTTGGATGTTGGAACATTAAAGATGTCCTGGAGGTTCCAAAGCCTCTCCTCATTTTTTTTAACTCTTGTTTCTTCATTCTGTTTTGGTCGAATGTTTATTTCTTCCTTCTGGTCCAAACCATTGATTTGAGTCCCAGTTTCCTTCTTGTAACTGTTGGTTCCCTGTGTATTTACCTTTATTTCATTTTGCGTAGCCTTCACTTTTTTTCTATTTTGCGACCATACTCAATAATTTCTGTGAGCACCTTGATTACCAGTGTTTTGAACTGTGCATCTGATAGGTTGGCTATCTCTTCATTGCTTAGTTGTATTTTTTCTGAAACTTTGATCTGTTCTTTCATTTGGGACATTTTATTTTGTCTCAGTTTACCTGTTATGTAGTAAGGGCAGAGCCTTAGGTATTTGCCAGGGGGAGGCAACTCACATTGCTGCAATGTGGCACTGTATGTGGGGGAGGTGTCTGAGAGGAAACAATACTGCTTGCTCAGCTTTTGGGCAGGATTGCAGTCACTTCCCCTATCACCCATAAGCAATCTGGGCCCTTCTGGTGCTGATTTTTGACTGGGTGGTTTTGTGTACATTCTAGGACCCTGTGGGTCTCTCCAACAAACTCTCCTGTGAGGCTGGGAGTTTCTCCACTGCCTCAACCTCCATAGGTTTTTTCAGACAGAGATTTTCAGACTTTATTTTTCTACACTGGAACCCTGGGTTGCGTGGTCATCTCACTCCTCAGTTGCTCCTTCCAATTCATCTGCATGCAAATATGGGACTGCCTACTCCTCCAGCCACTGCCTCACCCTGTCTGCCAGCTGCCACCTTGTCACAAGTCCTCTCCATTCTGACTGCCCATCTCTGCCTCTCTGACCGGTCTGTATGAAAGTTTCTTCTTTAACTCCTTGGTTGTCAGACTTCCATACAGTTCAATTTTTAAAATTTGTTGTCCTTCTTTTGTTTGTGCGAGGAGGCAAAGTGTATCTACCTATACTTACATCTTGTCTGGAAGTATCCTCCTATACTATTCTTAACCTCCACTTGTCTGTTTTATACCTTCCAATTATGCTACTGACTCCTTTTACCTTTTCCTTCATTCTCTGCCCACCCTCTCCCTACTGATAACGTCCATGTGATCTCCATTGCTATGATTCTGTTCCTGTTCTAGTTGTTTGCTTAGTTTTTTTTTAGGTTCAGTTGTTGGTAGTTGTGAGTTTGTTGTCATTTTACTGTTCATAGTTTTGATCTTTTTTTTTATAGATAAGTCTCTTTAACATGTCATATAATAAGGGCTTGGTGATAATAAACTCCTTCAACTTTACCTTGTCTGGGGAGCACTTCACTGCCCTTCCATTCTCAATGATAGCTTTGCTGGATAGAGTAATCTTGGATGTAAGTCCTTGCTTTTTTATGACTTTGAATGTTTCTTTCCAGCCCCTTCTTACCTATAGGGTTTCTTTTAGAAATCAGCTGGTAGTCTTATGAAAACTCCTTTTTAGGTAACTGTCTTCTCTTGCTGCTTTTAAGATTCTCTCCTTATCTTTAATTTTTGGCATTTTAATTATGATGTGTCTTCGTGTGGCCCTCTTTGAGTCCAACTTGTTTGGGACTCTCTGATCTTCCTTGACTTGTATGTATATTTTCTTCACCAGATTGGGGAAGTTTTCTTTCAATATTTTTTCAAATAAGTTTTCAATTTCTTGCTCTTCTTTTTCTCCTTCTGGTACCCCTATGATTCAGATGTTGGAACATTTAAAATATTCCCAGAGGTTCCTAAACCTCTCCTCATTTTTTTGGAATTCTTGTTTCTTCATTCTGTTTAGGTTGAATGTTTATTTCTTCCTTCTGCTCCAAACCATTGATTTGAGTCCTGGTTTCCTTACCTTCACTGTTGGTTCCCTGTGAATTTTTCTGTATTTCACTTTGCATGGCCTTCACTTCTTCCTTTGTTTTGTGGCTTTACTCAATCATTTCTGAGAGCATCCTGATCTCTGTATCTGAAAGGTTGTCTATCTCCTCATTGCTTAGTTCTTTCTCTGGAGTTGTGATCTGTTATTTCATTTGAGCCATATTTCTTTGTCATGGTGCACCAGTTATGTTGTATGGGACAGAGCCTTATGTATTTACCAGGGTGGGCAGCCCACTTCACTGCATTGTAATACCATATGTGGGGAAGGGGTCAGCAAGGGAACAATAATGCTTTTTCAGCTCTTGCCCTGCTTTGTCCCTTCCCCCATTTCCTGCAAGCAAATGGCAGCCTTCCAGGTGCTGCCCTGGTGCTGATTTGCAGGTGGTTAGGCTTGTATACATTCTAGGACTCCATGGACCCCTCCATCGAACTCTCTTGTGAGACTGGCAGTTTCTTCCCCCACTGCATCCCCACAGATTTTTACAGCCAGAAGTTTTGAGGCCTATTTCCCAGTACTGGAACCACAGGTTTCTCAGTCTGTCTCACTCCCCAGTTGTTCCTCCTGGGTTTCATCACATGCGAATGTGAGAACTCTCAGTCCACCAGGCATCACCCTGCTGGTCCAGGCCCCTTGTAAATGCCTTGTCATGTGTCCTTTCTGCCACGTGTGCCCATCTCTGCTCTTCCTACCAGTCTGGATGAATGTTTTTTCTTTAACTCCTTGGTTGTTGAACTTCCATACAGTGGGTTTTCTGGCAGATCTGGTTGTTTTTGGTTTTTAAATTGCTTATTATCCTTCCTTTGGTTCTGTGATGAGGCAAATCATAGGTACCTACGCCTCCATCTTGGCCGGAGCATTGGGCTTTCTCTGTTTTCTGTTTTATTATTTATACTATTACAGATGTCCTAATTTTATCCCCCTTCAACCCCCACTACTTAGCCCTCCCCTCACTCTCATAGTCAACACCCAAGCTGTTGTCCATGTCCATAAGTCCTTAATCTTCTTTCAAGCAGTCCTCTTCCCCTCTTAAAACTGTTAGTCTATTTCATGATTCTATGCTTCTGGTTGTATTTTGCTCCTTGTTTTGTTCATTACATTCCCCTTATAAGTGAGATCATATGGTATTTGTCTTTAAAGTGACTGGTTTATTTAACTTAGCATAATAGTCTCCACTACCATCCATGCTGTTGCAAAAGGTAAGAATTATTTCTTTTTTTCTGCTATGTAGTATTCCATCATATAAATGTACACAGTTTTTTAATCTATTCATCTACTCTTGAGTACTTAGGCTGTTTTCAAATCTTGGCTATTGTAAGTAGTGCTGCTATGAACATAGGGATGCATAAATTCTTTTGAATTGGTGTTTTGGGATTCTTAACATACATTCCCAGCCATGGAATCACTGGGTAAAAAGGTATTTCCATTTTTATTATTTTGAGGAAATTTCATACTGTTTTCCACAGTGGTTGCACCAGTCTGCATTCTCATGGACAGTGCACTAGGGTTCCCTTTTCTCTACATCCAGCACTGGTTGTTGTTGATTTATTAATGATGGCCATTCTGTCAAGTGTGAGGTGATATCTCATTGTGGTTTTAATTTGCATTTCTCTGATGGCTAGTGATGTTGAGTATTTTTTCATGTCTGTAGGCCATCTGTATGTCTTCCTTAGAGAAGTGTCTGTTTAGGTCCTTTGCCCATTTTGTGATTGTATTGTCTGCATTCTAGGTGTTGAGTTGTGTGAGTTCTTTATATATTTTGGAGACGAAACCCTTGTTCAATATATCATTGGCAAATATGTTCTTCTATACAATTGGCTCCCTTTTCATTTTGATGATGGTCTCTTTAGCCATGCCGAAGCTTTTTAGTTTGATGTAGTCTCATTTATTTTGTCCTTTATTTCCCTTGCCCCAGGAGATGTATTGGCAAAATGATTGCTACATGAGATATTTTTATGGTATCACAACATATTTAAGTCTTTTATCTATTTTGAGTTTATTCTGGTGTATGGTGGAAGTTGGTGGTCTAGTTTTAGTTTTGTGCATGTACCAGTACAATTCTCCCAGTAACATTTTTAAAAAAATTTCTATTGTTGTTCAATTACAGTTGTCCCCATTTTTCTCCCATTACTCTCCCCTGCCCTAACCACCTCCCATCTTCCATTTTCAATCATCCTTCCTAAAACCATTTATTGAAGGGACTGTCTTTATTACTTTGTTAGCCATGCCCCCTTTGTCAAATTTAATTGACCATGTAGACATTTGTTTATTTCTGGGTTCTCTGTTCTCTTCCATTGATCTATGGGTCTGTCTTATGCCAGTACCAGACTCTTTTGATTACAGTGGCTTTGTAGTATAATTTGATGTCAGGTATTGTGACCCCTCCAACTTTGTTCTTCTTTCTCAAGATTGCTGAGGCTACTCAGGGTCCTTTTTGTTTCCATATAAATTTTTGGAGTATTTTTTTTAGAGTTGTTAAATATGCCTTTGGTATTTAAAAAAAAATTATGTTAAATCTATAGATATTTTTGTGTAGAATGGACACTTTAATGATGTTAATTTTTCCATGAATGTGGTATATGCTTCCATTTCTTTGTATCTTCCTCAATTTCTTTCTTTAGTGTTCTATAGTTTTCTGAGTACAGGTATTTTACCTCCTTGGTTAAATTTGTTCTTAGGTACTTTTTATTTTTTTTTGTTTGTATAGTAAAGACATTTTTTTCTTAGTTTTTCTTTCTGATAGTTCATTATTGCTGTACAAAAATGCCATCAATTTCTGAATATTAACTTTGTATCCTGCTATTTTGCTAAATTCACTTACTAGGTCGAGTAGTTTTAAGGAACCCATAGGATTTTCTATGTACATTATCATGTCATTTGCAAATAATGACAGTTTTACATCCTCCTTTCCAATTTGGATGCCTTTTATTTCTTCTCCTTTTCTGATT